>JAQFYB010001592.1:0-31202 GCA_034694085.1 Pogonognathellus longicornis | reverse complement strand
TCTACTTTTACGAAAAGTAGAATCAGCAGTTTCAGTCGTTATAGCAGTTTCAGAGGCTAATTCTGAGTAGCACTATTTTTAAATACTACCATTTCTTCAACACTCGATTCTAAGTTTATTTAATTGACAAATTTATCAAATTGACAGTTGATTTAAAAATTGTTCTGTGCTCATAGGGTTATGGATTTGAACTTAAATTCTTACGTTGTTGTTAGTCAAGCAGTGGCTCGAGGAATGATTGACAACAAAATTGAAGGATCTATCGTTAACATCGCTTCCGTGGTAAAAACAATCACACCTTCTATAATATACCTACTAAATAGTACCGAATTACCTGAATATCAACATCACATAAGACCTCTAATGGAACTTTTGGAAATTGGAACTAAGACTTTGTGACAAAGAGACAGTAAATTTATTGTCACTTGGGGTCTTTTACTGTCACTTTGGGTCTCTTACTGTTACTTTGGGTCTCTTACTGTCACTAACTGTGTCATTTTAGGCAGTGGCGTAGCTTACCAGGGTGCAGCCCAGGGGCAAATGCAACGCATCAAATGTAACATAAAAAAATTCACCAACCATTATAAAATTATATAGGTAATGCTAGTACACTAATAATAAATGTTTCCTACAAATACACGCGTTTACAAACTTTTTTTAAAAATTTTTGTTTGTACAATGTGTTTTAAAGTTAATAATGTATTAGTTTTGGGTCTATTGCCATTTCATATTGACATTACTATACTAGAGTATGAAGTTTATACATTATATAATATTCATATACATTTATTTTCCAAAAGTACTATGCACGAAGTACCTGATTTTTTTACCTGTTGGCCTTACTAATAAGAAACCGATTGGTGGTGAGTTCAGTATCAATAAACTATTGTAAAACAGATATAATAAAGTGGTGGAGTTGAAATTGATTAAAGTCTGACTTATCTAATGACAAATAACTGTTATTATTATTATTGTAGTAGAGAGATCTTCTGTCCGTGACATAATACCCTTAGATGACATATGTAAAGTTTGAACCAATTTGGTCCATCCGTTCTTGAGTTATCTTGCACACAAGAAAATTTTGTGACAAACAGACAGACAGACAGACAGACAGGCAAATCATTCACATAAAGTGATGTCGCACCTCCACCACTTAATAAGGCTTAATTGTCAACATTGCTCTCAGTTAGCAACACGCTAACTGAGAGCAATGTTTGACAATTAAGTGAGTTCTGAGCCGAGTTGATTTCCAACTGCTTAACTGTAATGAAATTTTAATTGCCGATGGTAATTGTAGTAATAATTACAATTTTTGCCAAAAATGAAGTAGCCTATAAACGAATCACTAATTTTATTTTCAAAAGGATATATTTAATGTATTTTTCGTCCAGTGGTTTAGGAGATCACTCAAATAATAGGTTTTTGGGCTTTTTTACATGGCATTCAATATTCCAGCAATGCTATAACATTGCTGGGAGATATTAAAGATATTAAAGATGCAATTTTCAAATGAAATAATCGATTTTTCCTTGTGTTTATATAGGGCGGAATTAAACCTGTATTACAAACGGGTAGTTATTGTTGCAGCAAAGCGGCTGTAATAATGTTAACCCAAATCATGACTATTGAGCTAGGAGCACATAACATACGCGTGAATTGCGTCAGTCCAGGATTGATGGACACACCTATGTTGGCATTACCCCCAGGAAAGAATAAGAACGAGTGGAATACATTTCTGGAAACATTCGTGGAAAAAAATATTATTAAAAGGCTCATCCACCCAAATGAATCAGCGGATTTGATTTTGTTTCTTCTCAGTCCAACTGCATCCATGATTACTGGAGAAAATGTTGTCATTGATGGAGGATACCTTGTTACTTAATAGTAGTGTATGTATTCACTTTCACACCGTGACTACATTCAACGTACATTCATAATAATTATAGTAACTTCGTTTCACATTGTTGATTTTGGTTTCACATGAATGTCTGTACGTACACATATATTTTATAACTTTATTGATGACTCAAAATTAGGTTATTCCGCATTAATAATTTAATAAGCATTCTGCAAAATAAGCAGCTAGAAATTGTAATAATGAAATATTATTTTTAAAATTTTAACATGTAAAAATGGTGTTATCAGATAATAGTAAAAATACTGATGAAATAAAATGTTCAGCAGACTATTAGAGCCTAGGAGGGGGTGGTAAACCCATCTGCTGAGAATTGTTAGTATTTTGAATGGCATAGATGATAGCTACAGAAATATTTATGTAGGTATCAAGCACGGAACTAGGATTTCAGTATGGGGGTGCGTGAGCTTGGTAGATATAAGATGATGTTGAAATAGAATCGCAAGAAAATGCAGTCAATTTTTTCATCCATTTTTATTCTTTTACTCAAGTCCATATCTAGAAATTGATTTCAGGAAACGAAAAATGGCAATAAGCCACAAATGTACTCTTTATTGCGCGTAGCGCGAAACATTTGAACCAATTTGGGCTAAAATCAAAATAAAATGTTAGGGAATAAATGACATGTTATATGGGTACGGTACATCAAGGCTAAAATGCAAAACGGGAGGAGCCACTGTATAATGAAACCATTTTTTTATTAGATGTGATTAAAAAATGACAATAAATAATATCTAGATATAACTTGAAGTCACAATTATTTTTATGCCTATTAGGTTACATACTGGATTGTTTCTTTCGAAACTCAATGGATATCTATGACTCAAAAATGCTATCCATTTTATGAAATCTCGTCGAAAAAATATAATTTATTGTTTATTTCTTAGGAAATTAACAACTTCCTTACATGAGGTTGAAAGTAGTAATATTACAGCACTGAAATAAAATAACTACTTTCCCCTTCTAGCGAATACTAGCATTATTAATTCAGAAACCTACTATAAGCTTGAATATTATAACTATAACGAATATTCTGTTCATTAATCCTTATATAAGTATTTTCCTGTATATATGTATAAATATTCGTATATGGAGTGATTATTTGAAACTGGCTTGTATTGGGAGTATAAAGATTCTTCACAGAATGTGAATGTTACCTCAGGGTTTGGATTGGGAAACGATTATGTATTATGTTGATTATTATTTTTCTACACTAGAAATAAACTGAACTATGCAACGAACTATGAACAGGAAGGGAAAAAGAATTAATGGCTACATATTGTTGTAGATTATGAACTTTTTCCTTTCGTGCTAACCCAACCCAGAAACTATTGGACAATTTTATTCAGTTCGTATAAATCGTATAATTATCAACGTTAAAACTAGTAAAGAGCTATAAATGTTAAGATAAAGTCATGCAATATTTCCATCATGGTAATGCCATGCATTTTTGATGCATAAATTTTTGCTCCAATATCATAACTATTTATATTCTAACAACTTTAATAGGTAGGAACTAGAGGTGGTAACGAACCGAGCCAGCTTGTTGCCCGCTCGCTCGAACTCGTTTTCGGGCGAGTTAGGGCAGCAAAACTTTGCAGCTGTTTCGGGTTCGGGCGAGTTCGTGCAACAAATGTACAACTTCGAGTCGGGTTGGGAATGTACAACATGGTGTCATTGCATGTATATGTAGTAGAACTCGAGACGATTGTGAAATACTTAAAATATAAATATTCAAGCTTTCGAGTTCGGGCGAGTTCGAGTTGGAAAACATCTGCCCGTTACCACGTCTAGTAGGAACCTACTTTGACATCGAATAAACAAATCTCCCATCTTGTGAAAAATCCAGGATCCGCCCATTGAAATAGGTTAACCAACAAGGAAAATATTTACTATCTGAGTTTGAATGCAAAGAAATACGAGTCTCAGACCTGATAAATACTTATAATATTAATGAACTCTGTGCAATTGTTATTTTTAACTTTTTATTTTTGACATTTTCCTCATTCGATTATATAATATAAAACCCAACAATATCTAATCACTTCGGCATATTAAACTCCAACGTTATCAGTCGTCAGCTAAGTTGTTCGTTGTCGAAGCTCATTTTAAAACTAAACGTTGCCCTTAATAGCTATGGCTTTAGTAATTTCATTTACTGGGAAAAAAGTTTTGGTTACAGGAGGAGCTAGTGGTATGTAAAATTCAGTCTTTTGTAAACAATTATAAAACAATAAAATGTCAATATTTGTAGCATATACAATATAATTCAAAAATAATCATAAACAGAAGTTATGGTATTTACATCTAACTACTTATATATCAGTATTATATTAAAGTATGCAGTTAGACAGGCGCCTAGCCAGGCCAGCGTAATATAAGTTGGAGGTGCACGTAAAGTTGTGTACAAAATCAATTTTCGAGAGCATCATATTCACTCGGAGCGCAATTTTTTCATGTTTTTGAACCTTTAGGGTAAAATAACCTCTTTTTGGAGATATCGAATGCATTTTGGTAGTGCACGTACACACTTTGCACCCCTCCCCCTTGGCTACACTCAAGCAGTTAGATTTAATAAAATGACAGAATCAATTAAAACAATTTTCAGGACTAGGCAAAGCTGTAGTGAAGAAACTTTATGATGATGGTGCAACAGTTTTTGTGGTGGACAAGAACGAAACGTCAATTGAAGAGTTGAAGAATGAATGTCCAAATGTAAACGCAGTAGCTCTGGATTTAACGGATTTCCAAAAAACCAAAGAAATAATTGAATCCTTTGGTCCTTTGGATCATTTGGTGAACAGTGCTGGAATTACTAATGGACAAAGTTTCTTGGATATAGATATGGAGACTATGAAAAAGTAAAATTTTTACTAACCCTTTCATAAATGTGCATGTACAGTAATAATGTATTTAAAAAATTCTCGCTGCTTCAAAAAGATATTCAGATGCTTTTATAAAAGAATGTGCTGCACTCGATTTATTTAATGAAAACTGTTGGTTTAAATGGTGTGTTATTCTTGTTCTGTATTGATAGGGTTATGGATATAAACTTAAATTCTTGCGTTGTTGTGAGTCAAGTAGTAGCTCGAGGAATGATCGACAACAAAATTGAAGGCTCTATCGTTAACATTGCGTCCGTGGTAAAAATAAAAATATATCATATATGTACCTATATATACGACACACACTACGTTACATAAAGTATTAGTGAGAATCGAGTAAGCAGGAGGCCCTCGAATGGCTGAAAACGAACAATTATAGTTGCATAAGTGCATAGCATAGCTGCATGAAGGGCGAAGGGTCACAGGAATATAACAAAAAATACGTCAAAACCACATCCATTGAATCCCCAAAATTCTAAGTTTGACCGTTTTTTATGATAATATATAATACACTATTACTATTGAATCTTCACAATTAATATATGTATACTAAATGTTACTACAAAAAATTATTTAAAAACAATTCCATCTCAGACTACCTGACTGTTATTATGGGATATATCTTGGGGCCCATGCCCTAAAGTGCCCTGCCGCTAGATACAGCCTTGATCGGAAGCCAGAATTGACATAAAGTTTTAATTCACATTTTTTAGTTATTTGGTATTTAGTTACGTTTCTAATGAATCTAATCACAATGCGTTGAACATTTTTAATGAAATAAAGGATTTTTCCTTATGTTCATAATAGGCTGGAATTAAACCCTCAGGGGCGGCGGCTAGTTATTGTTGCAGCAAAGCAGCTGTAATAATGTTGACTAAAATCATGGCCATTGAGCTAGGAGCACATAACATTAGAGTGAATTCCATCAGTCCAGGTGCGATGGACACACCCATGCTAGCATTACCTCAAGGAGTGAGTGAGGAACAATGGAATGCATTACTTGCAAAATTTATGGAAAAAAATATTTTTAAAGAGATGATCAACCCACATGAATCAGCGGATTTGATTTTGTTTCTTCTAAGTCCAACTGCATCCATGATTACGGGAGAAAATGTTGTCATTGATGCGGGAAACAGTATTACTTAACAAACCAACTTCTCATTTCATAATATTGTATCTTCAATTTAAATGAATATATTATATGAATGTGTATGTGTGCAATACATAACTTTACAGTTAAGACTAATTGTAAGACACGGAAGATACAAAACACCTTATTACAACATATTAATAATTAATACTAATTGTAAATAACCTTACAGAATAAATTAAAAAACACAAAACTTGTAAAACTGTAATATTATATTACTGCTGGGATTGCAAGCTGATATTATTAAAAAGATTGATGAAATAAAATATTCAGATGAGTAATTCAGTAAACGTCTATGCTATAAATATTGTATGTACTTTATATGGCTTATATATAACCACAGATATAATTGTGTATTGTGTATAAACTCTAATCGTTAGTTCAAAGAGGAAATAAAAAAGTAAATATTTACATTTTCTATTGTTATGTTGTCTGATAAAATGTATCATGTGAATTAAACACGTTCGTTCATAATAGCTGAGTGAGTATTCATAATACCTTGGGTGAACTCAAATCATAATATGTTAATAAAATATTATTATTATTATCATCATCAAATTGACATTCTCCTTGAAAATGAATTGAATGCTTATTTATATTATCTCTATATACTTCTACAGACATAGACTTGGTCTCCATCGTTGTCGGTTACTCTTTCAAAGGAATGGCAGGCCCGGATGAACTACGAGTACGACCAATGCCTTGTGTAAACCCACCAGCAGCTTTGCGGGCTACCTCAGTTAATAGTAATGGAAGGAAATTGCCGCACATAGGTACTAAAAAATTATCATCAAATGGATTCAAGGTCAACTTTTGATGACGGTTTCGGCGGTGCTAATTAAAAGTTGGTATGATGAGTTTGAATTTAATCATTTGGCGCCTTTATTTAATTTAGCCTCAAACCTTGTCATAAAGGATTTAAGGTTAACTTTTGATGGCGTAGGAGTCAAATTTTTATGTGTAGTAGTTGTTTATGAAAATCAAAATTAAATAGCTTTTGGCTTCATGCTAATATTTTTTTATTTTTTTACTCAATAATAAATTTAAAACTATTTTTGTGGGAAACATATGCATGAGATTAAAATCTAAAATAGACCTGTCTAGGAACTACTACAGACTACCGATTCTGAAAATTGCAGCTAGTTTTATTCAAAACTGACGGAATAGCAGCCTGTACAAATTTGGACATATAACAAACACCCCACCCCCAACCATGGGGAAAGTTGATAAACCAACTGCATTAAATTTTTTTTAAACCATGTGCTCTTTAGTTAAAAATAAAGCGTTTTGTGAATTCGAATTCCCTGCTTGGGTGAAACGTGCAATAGACCGCCAGCAAAGGTCCTATACTCGCTCCTTCTTTCAACTTTTCAACTTCCGTGTTAAAAATCGTTTTCCTTAATTAATGAACATCTTGTTTAATGGTATGCATAAAATAATGAATGACAATGTCCTTGACATACAGTAGCACCATTCACATACATAAAATAAAGAAGTACCAGAGGCAGGCTACTATTGCATTTGCATATTTAAAGTAAAACAGTACTCCTGATAAGGGTATAATACAAATAAGCAAAGTAAAAAAATTCACCTAATGGATTGCTCATTATTGCGTTGCAAAGTATCCTCACCTCAGTAGTCAGTACTACGAAAGTTAGTAGTCACGCCGTTTACTGGAGGTAGAATAAAATAAAGGATACATAAGTAACAATTTTTTACTTTGTACCAGATGATTGAATTTTTCATTTTTTTGTAATTAATTATCTTTTTCCAAATAGCTAATGAGATTTGCGAATACAAATGTTTGAAATTGAATAAACTATATACTTCTTATTTAAATTTTTACAATTACGATTCCTACTTCATTTGGGTTGCTTTTGGAACTTAAATTGTAACTAGAATTGCTTGCATTATATAGAGAACAACAAAATTATCTGTCCGCACAATTATACTCGCACAGTCATACTATTACAGAACAACGGGCAGGGCAATACAATATTTACTCCTGTGACCTGTGATGTTAGTGAAATACAATGCTGTATTTAAGGGGGCAAAGTGGTCAATTCCAGACCCCGAAATCGGAAAAATGTAGGTTAATTTACCAAAAAAGTGAAGAAATCGAAGAAAATTTTGCGCTTTGCGCGAATTTGATTTTTAAGTTGATTTCGGCCTAAAATAGCCCTTTTTGCGCTACGCGCGATAATGGACACTTCTGTGCACTGGTATTTTGCCCCTCCCGAAATTGAATCCCAAATACGGCCTTGGTGCAATATATATATCGTTATTATCATTATCAATTCAATTTTATACGTTAACACAGGAAGCAGATAAAAATTTTATTATCTCCTTAGCTTGAAACAGCATTCCAATTCTTTATAGCTTTATATTAACTGAATGCTGGATTCTGACTCATTCACTGACATTACACGACAACATTATTTGATTGAATACATAGAAGAAATATCAATTATTGTTAGTTTTTGTAATTTTACCAACCAGTAACTAGTAAAATGTCTTCCCGGAGAAAGGAAATGAAGTCAATGAGAGAACGAATGGAGGCCGCTTTGGATAACGACATTCCAGACATTTCTCATGATGTCACCTTCGTTGTTGGAGAAGAAAAAGTGAAAATGTCTTGCCATCAATTTATTTTGGCGATAGCGTCTCCAGTATTCGAGACAATGTTTAGTCAGAGATACAGCATTCAAAAATCGTCAAAAGAATTGGAATCCGAAGAGTCTGAGCCCGCAAATCAGGTAAATAGACACTATACGACACAATATTCTATAATTATAAATTATAGGTAAGGTATATTTTGAGAATGTTATAGACATTCTCAAATATATATTTAGAATTTTCAAAAGAAATTGTGTGCAGCAAAAGATGCAGTGTGTTCAAAAAATGACATTTTATTCCATTTAAGTGGCAAAAAATGAAACGTTCAGACTCCGACCTCATTTTTCTAAATCATGGGGATTGAATTAGCTGATGAAATCAGAAGTACCTACCTGTAAAAATGAATAAAACATCATTAATTTTTTTGGTACATGTATATTTATTTGTAGACTTGCGACGATATTGTCCGTATTTGGTTAGACTTCCAATTAGTACACTACTACAGCAGACTTTTGCTAAAAAATGACTGATAGTATCAGGGATATACCAAGCGGCAGGGCACATGCCCCCCCCCCTCCCCGAAATCCAAATAACATGTTACCAAAAAAGTGCAAAAAATTATGAAATGCGAATTTGATGCATTTAGGTTAACTTTGACATTTAGCTGGCTTAGCTGAATTTTTTCTGCTGCGCGCGATAATTGTCTCTACTGCTAATATAATTTTAATATGTTGTTGCCCCCCCCCCCCCTAAACCAAATCCTGGGTACGTCCCTGGATAGTATTAATTAATTATGAAGAGCAACTGGATGTTGTACGATAATCCTTAAAGTAATACAATTGTGTGCATTAAATATTGCTGTGCTTATCTAAACTTATGGCTCACTAATATCTTTACTGATAATTTAAAATATAGATACATATCCAGTGGCGTAAATCGCACCTATGTAATCTATGCTTCACATGGCGCCCCCCAAAAATGAGAATATTTTTAATAAAAAGAAACTAGTTTGCCATAAAAATGAAAAAATCGGAAAATCTTTCACGCTTTGCGAGAATTGGATGCATTGTACTATAATTTTGGTCAAAAGAGAACAGGGGTCCCAAATTATAGTTTCGCCTCTGTGCATATCCACAGTGCATAGGGGTATTCTTGGATCCAAATACCTACCTATTATTATAATATGACTTCTACACTAATATATTGATAAATCGATGATATTATTGCATGATTATTAAAATCAGATTGTTTTCAGAGTGACGAAAATGTGGAATCAAATTGTGAATTGGAGGTTCGAATTTCAGATTTGCATCCAGTGGGTTTAAAAAACTTGATAAAGGTACACTGGATTTTAAAGTATAACCCCTTGCTTACTTACAAACATTTTTACCGACTTTTTGACCTTTTCAGTACGTTTATACTGAAATTTTAAATGTGGACGTGAAAGATGCACTGGCTACAATGCAAGCGGCTCATAAATATGACATTCCAGAATTGACTGAACATTGTGCAAAAGTGTTAGAATCCAACATGAGTAATGAAAATGTTGTGACGAGCTACCAAGCTGCTGTACTGTTGAACGAAAAGGAACTAGAAGAAAAATCATGGCAATTTATTGAACTGTAATAAAATGTAGAAAAATTTCAAATATGCTTAATTTTATGGTACGAATATACGGTACGAATATTCTTGCTATTCTCAGGTATTTTAATGTTAAAAATATTGATTGTAGAAATGCTGGTGCAATGTTAGACTCAGAAGAATTTATTGAGTTTTCTGAAGACAACTTATGCCAATTCTTGAAATTAGATCACATGGCAAATGTTATATCTGAAGTGGATGTATTTAATGCAATATTGAAGTAGTTGCTTTTTTAATTCCTTTCAAGACATATTTATCTGTAAAAGATTCTATTAGTAATTGGCAATTGGGTTAAATCAAATAAACAATAATCCAAGTTTTAAATAATGTCAAGTCTTTATTTATAAAAGCAGTATGTAAAAAAGTATAGGTATATTTTATAACTTATTTAAAACCGCCAATTAAAAATCTCATAATACATTTTTTCCAATTTCATGTTTAGTCTAAATGTAAATTATAAATATAATTAATAGGTGGGGGAATCGTCAATGTGAAAGGAAAGGCAAAGAGACTACAACAGAAAATGTTCGAGAAGTCCTCGAAAATGCTATTCCGTTAATTCGGTTTCCCTTGATGGAACATAATGAATTTAATGACATCGTGCAACCCAGCGGAATGCTGAATGACAAGGAATGCATCAATATTTACAAATATTTCACCAATTTTGGCGAAAAACGGTGATACTTTAATTATAATTAAATATTTTTATAATACTGAAATACAAAGCGTAATGGAAAATTTAATGAATCAGACTTGCCGTTTCGAAGACCATGAGTTATTCTTTGGAAAATCGGACGGGGCGCTTTGTATTCTGTACTACTGCTAAAAAGGACACATTAAATACCGTAAATTCAAATCATAACGACAGGTTGAGTTTATTATTATTTTAGAATATGAATATTACAATGTTGTCATTTCATCGGCAATAAATAACTCATATTTATTTACTGCTATTATGAAATTGCAGTTTCAAAGTTACTGGAAACACTCAAAATATGAAACTGAAAGCGATTGGTATTATGCTGCCTTTAAGTACTGCACAATCGACGGATATAACAATCAATATCGGATTGCATGATCCGTCATCCAATACATGGACTTGTGGCACGACGAAAGTAGCAAATTATTTACAGATTTGTTATATTGAATTTGACACCGCAGTGAGTGTTAAAACAAACGTTCAGTACCAAATCCGTGTGAATACTACAAATGCGGTATGTATAATGAATGATATATTATTATCTTCAAAGTAATTAATTCACCCTGATCATTTGAAAAATTAAATGCGAAAACTTATGTAATGGATATTGTGCGTTTTTACAGGGTAGTGGTATTGCTAATCCTGTCAAGTTTGTACAATACACAAAGGATTTAATGGATACATCGACAATAACTTGGAAAACTGCTGCTAAGGAAGAATTAACTCTAACTTTTGTTCCAGCTCATTACGTTATATGGGCATTGCAATTCCAGTATTAAAATTCATTTTGATTTTTTACTTCTTGGTTTGAAGTTTACAACTCCTTATGAATGGAAGTAAATGTTCCACTTCAATAATAATGTTATAATTCAATTTTTTGATAGTATTTGACAATGTTTAATGCGTTAATTCTAATTTTAAGAAATACAATTATAAAGTTTATAGATTTAAAAAAATAAATAGAGAAATAACTACAATATTATTAGCTTTCCAAATCATTGTGCTGTTTCTCAGCATATGGATTAGCAGGATTCCTAATCTCGTAGGCTACACGGTTGTACGTGTACCCTGCATGCAAGTTCTATATCACTGTCTCTGGTTTATATGTAGTATGTATATATATGGATAAAGTTGTGCATGTAGTTATGTATATAATAGAATATGTTATACATTTAATTACGTTCCGAAAAGTACCAAGTTACAACTTGCAGCCCAAACCCCTTGACCTCCAAAATAATTTGCTGATAATTCCAATAACTACTATATGTATAGCTGATAAATATGACACCCCAGAACTGACTGAACATTGCTCGAATGTGCTACTTTTGGAGTTAAACCAATGAAAATACCGTGACATATTACCTGCTCTGCTCAATGCTCAATGGCTGGAAGAAGTCGTGGGTGAGGTCGGTGACGGTGAGGCGAATGGGGGAGGGGAAAAAATTCAGAAAAAATTATTATACGTAGGTATGTAAACAATGGTTACCCCAAAAAATGTCCCAAGATACCCTAAAAAGTGTCTCAAGACACCCCATCAACTGACGCTACTTGCTTACATCTGTTTTCCACAGTTTATGTTGTCATAAAATTGTAAACTATACAAAATTTATCTCTTTGAAAAATTATATATCTGCAATTGGCTGTGCAACCCCCAGATTATAATCCTGGGTACGCGTCTGGTTATATTGTTAGTCAACTTGTACTCAATGGTAAACTTATGCCCATAATAATATTACTGCCCAACTAATATAATTATCGTTGATGGTCAATTTTCGTACGAGTGTTATATTTTACATGTTTTATAACAATAATCTTAGCAGAACAAAAAAGGCTTTACCATTAATGATATTTTCAATTCATTCAAATGCATTAGATTTGTTTGCATTGCTGCTATTGGGTAATTTGATGTATTTGAAAGATTTGTGACTGCAAAATTATAAATTATAATCAGCAATCCTTCTATTTTATTCATTCTAGAAATAAAAAATGAAAATAATTTTAGACATTTGATTATTAAAGAAATCGAAAAACGTTATCCAAGACCCTTTGAGATTTTTTTTTAAATTTCATTTGTTGAAAAATGTTACTACCAACTGGGGATTTTGAGTTTTGATTTTCATTTAAATGACTATGTATAAAAAAACAGCCATACATGGTCATGGTTGTACTTATTGTATATATCTGTACTAGCTGAATATTTTATTTGCAATGGTAATCAGCTTAATTAGATTGGTGGTGTTAGTGATCTCTCAAGGTTTCTGTTTCATTTGCGTAGTTATTTATTTCATTTGCATTATGCCAAACTTAATTTTCGCTTCTTCGCATAACATCTTTACTTTAAACTGTTTCATGTCAGACACAAGTTTGCATTTAAGAAACCTAATAGTTACTAGTGATTTTCCACACTGAATACGTAAACTGTACTCAATATCGTACTTTAATTAATGAATACTCCACTGATGACAGCGTTGAGAGTGGGATCATTGTTAACAAATCATAATTTCCTCCCTAGATTATTTGTTTGCTCCCCAGATTTAGGAAGAAATCAACAATTTGCCACCATCACTAGATTTCTTAAATTAAAAAGGTGTCCAATCATAAAAAACCGAAATATAAATGAAAACAAAATTGAATAATCAAAATAACTCCAGTGAAAAATAAAAATATTTTTAGGTTCAAACTAAGAAAAATGTCAGAACAAATAAAGTGGGTGTGCAGCTCTGAGGTTGGAAAAAGTCCTCCTGGAGCCGTGGAAGGGGGATATGACAATGAAAGCAAGTTACTTGTCATTCGAGCGCAACACGACAATGATTTATTGCCTGGAAAATTTCACGTCGGGTTTGACACGGCTTACGTACCTTTGGCTGGACAAGAATTCGAAAAAGATTTTTTTGAAGTAAAATTGCAATTGTGGAAGTTATACTTTTAACAAAAATTAAATTATACTAATTTATATATTGATTTAATTTTTTAGGTGCTTATAGCCCCCATTGGTTCGTTGAGATGGAAAATTTGTGAAGCTTGTGAAATTCCAACAAATGCTATCGCTGGAGGAATGTCCGCTGCTGGAGAAACACTTTACATAGGCCGAGTACATCACTTGGGAACATTAACTATTGGTAAAGTTCATCCTTCCCATGGTTGCTGCTATATCCCTTACGATGGACAAGAATTGGCTTTTCAGAATTTCGAAATACTTGTAGCAAATTGCGAATAATCATCAATGCATGGCATATTTAAACGTAAAATATAATGGAAATCTAAAGTGTAATAAACTTCCAGTAATAAATTAGAATATACATCGGTTTTGTAAAAGTATAATCAAAGCATATACAAATATTTAATGCCAGATTTTAAAACGATCATACATACAATAATTTTTATATGAATAAGATTAATCGCAGAAAATAAATATACGGTCGGAAATAACTAAATAATCATTGCCCCCTAATGAAGCCATAGCTAAACAGACCTAAAAACTCCGTTCTTGGAGATAATCTTTTAAGACACGAAAAAAAGTCATAATATGTGCTTTGGATTCAATAAATCTTTCTGACACAAAGTCGATTAAAATTAAGGTAAAAAATTAAAATATCAACAGGTTAAAATAGAATAGAATTACATTTGACAATTAAAGTTGACTTAATACAAATCTGACACAATTACCTCCAAGACAGAAGTTGGAAGAATATTAATACTTATTGTTAGATTAGAGTTCTTTATTATTGTCCCAATCACTGGGATTGTCTGCGTCATCCTGCGCATTATTTTTCATCTCCCCGTCATAACCACCCGTCTCCCAGCCATCCATGTCACCATCATCATCCAGTGTATTATTGGCAAGTATTCGTTTTTCATTAACTTCTCGCATCATCAATAGATATTTGACCGCCCCGTCTACTTTTCGACACCCGGTTTTGCTGTATAACTCCAAGTTAGATGGCCAATAATATAGACTACGAGCTACTTCCCTGAAAAGAAATAATGCATCTGTTGTAAAAATAAGATACAGAAACAGTAATAAGAAACCGTAGTAAAACGGGTATAGAAAAGTGATGGAGAAATTTGCCCCCACCCTGTATACGCCATTGCCTGTCCCAATTGTTGTCAACAATTGTCATCATTTCTGACATGTATTGCCCTCCCATAGTGTCAATTGACTTATGGGGGGGGCTTGGTGGGCGGGAATTCGGAAAAAATGCGCATTTTAACATTGGTTACCCTAAATATTGTTCCAAGATACTCTAAAACGTCTCAAGATATCCAAAAAATGTCTCAAGACACCCCAACAACTGACGCTACTTGCTTACATCTGTTTTACACAGTTTATTATTATTCCTCGGAACTGATATTAGATTTCTAGAACCGTCCCAGACATCGATACGATCCCCTCGAATCATTGTAGCCATTTTCCAATAAAATGACGAGAAATTGTTGAAAGTATAATACAATTAAATTGATAGATTTTAAAAAATGATTTATTTCACCTTGCATCGGATATGTTAAATAGTTCATTGTGTCGTCTGCCTTCAAGCATTGCACATTTCATCACATGTGATCGTTCTAATGGTAAGAAGGGAATGAAATAGTCCACCAACATTTTGTCAATTAATCCGCTATGATACATTCCACTTTCTGTAATACATTCAAATTATAACGGTAAAAGTATTGAAATTGCCTCTTTGTTTCCATTCTTATTGACTGGCCAACTGATACAGAAATAAATACTAGGTGTGATAAAAATAAAACAATAAAAATAAAATCCTCTATAATTTCACCTGGTTTATTGAACACCTCAGCCGATAAAACATCTTCATAGTCTTTCAATGTTAAGTCTTCTCTCTTACGTTGCTCTTTCCACGCATTAAATGTTACACTTGTAATATTAAACGCTCCAGTGTTTGTTATAAATATAAAAATGCATTTTTTATGGTCAGTCCCCGTAAACTTCTGAGGGTGATTGATAAACGGAATAACAGTTTCGAAGATTCCCGGAGGCGTTTTGTCGACTTCATCAAAGACAAACATTGAATACTGGCATAATGTGATAGTCGAATTTATTTCTTTGTGTACTTTTCTCTAAAAACAAAGTAAAAAACTGCTGAGTCAAAAATGATTTTGTTTTATCCTTTAGTACATTTCAAGTGAAATTACCTTATACTGTGCTGTTCTAGTTGGATCGCCAAAGTCTTTAGCCGCAGTGTACATTTTGACAAATTTACTGTTCACCCCATTTTTATACAAACTATTTGCAATGAGCTCGACCAGATAAGTCTTCCCTGACCCTGCCCATCCATGAAAGCTGAGAACAAGAGCTTTTCGTGGATTCGGATCTCTTAAGTGAGCCTTTAAGGATATTAATGTTGTTTGTAATGCAATATGTTGACCGAAAAATTCAGCATGCAATCTATCGGTCAAATCTGAATAAAGAATTAAAAACCACATTTGATCATAAAAAATTGTTTTGTCTTAATTCAGATGTAAATGAGAAATGGAAACGTAAAAGTCATTAATGAACATATCCACTCTAAAAACTCAGTCTGAAACCCAAGCAGGTAGGGCTACGATTAATAAATATTTAAAATTGTTTTATACATTTATATTTTCTGTATAAAGCTAAATTGAAGAATTTTCAACATTTTTCAAAAATATATTTTATTTTTACTTCACATTTTTGAATTTTAGAGTCACCTCTCAAATAAGTAATAATGAAATATATACAGAGGTGACGCAGTCACAATTGTCCACTGTCTAAGCCCAGGAAACCGGCAACTTTTAGGAAATTACCCTTAGACCTGGAGTTTGAAAACTGACCTATTCCCATTTCTCTTTCACACCAATTGTAATTTGCATTGAGTCTAATTTTAAAAACTTACTCGAGATTCCTTCCTCTAACCTGAGAAACGGAGGATCACAAAATTCTTCTCCATATACCCAATCAGTCACTTTAGTCCAAGTACTTCGTCCTTCACCTACTGTACTCGGAATCACATCTAATGTTGCAAGTGTGCATAACAAGCAACCGGTAATCAATTGGTCATATTTTGTCATTTTTTATGGATCCAAAACTTTAATAATGTGGAATCAGGTTCTACATCAAAAAAGAAGAAATGAACATTTTTAAATAGTAATAAAATTGTAATGTAGATATATAAAAGAATTTAAAGTAATTGCTATGCATTACTATTACTATGTACTATTACTATTACTATGTACCTTTATGGCTAATAGTGAGGTATTACGAAGGTGAAATATTATAAAACACCATAATGTATTACTTTTTATTACAAGGTTAATTTAGCCTGAATAAAAATAAAATACTAAGATAAGAACATTAAAATTATTAGAATCACAGTAATAATGAATAAATACAGGTAAAGTTGAATCGAGCATGCAACCGATCGTGTTTGTTAGCGAGCAGTTTTTAGTTGAATGCTAGAATGCTTATTCGTTTCACAATACCTCGCTCTTCTTTTTCTCACTTCAGAGATGAGTTCATTTCCCAATACAAGGCATTTTAATTGCTGTAATTAAAAAATTTAAATTTAAAACAGCCTATTTTACCTTCAGTTTTCTTAGCTTCAAATTGATGTTTGTCACTTTTTTGTCTGTCAAGGCATTTAAGAGTTCACCCTTTCATATCCTAGGTCTTTAACATTGTATTTTAGCTTGGCATTATAACTAGGCCTTTGACGACCCGTGAATACTTCAGGGGGGGTTACTTCCCCACTTAGCTTGTAAGCTATTTACATTTATGGGATATATGGTGCACCCTCCGAAACCAAGTACTGAGTATGGCTCTGAATTCCAATGTTTGTCAATAATAATTGATAAGTAAATAAAAGGCTACGTTATATCCCACGAATATTTTCAAAGGATCTTTATCACTTATGGGAAAAGAAAAATTCAAACTGTTTATAAGTCCCTGTGACTAAAAGATGTATGATGGGATGTGCAGTGCAAACGAGGTAAAATGATTCTCGAGAAAATAAATCCCTGTCAAAAATGTCAAAGTAAATGATTGGAATGATTTTTAAAACATTTTGGAATTGACATTCAATTTTGCAATTCGATCAGCGTAACTTCACAAAAATAGCAAAGGCTTTTAGTTATTTGTACTCACAGACATCCAGTACAGTAGTGCTGCATTTTACATTCCATAACCTTTGATGACAATTATAAGTTCTGAACTTGATTAGCCCATAGGTATTTTTAACCAACCAAATTATATGTCATCATAATGCATAACAATATTGTTTCGCGTTTCATCTCAGATTGCATATAATATAGGTGGTACAAGTACAACCATCTCAAGGTAGCAGTTATAGAGTTAAAATATTTGTGTTCATGCTTATTACATGCTTGTAAAACTTATTAAGTAACTAAATTCGAGAATGTCCGATGCAATAAATAAGTTATTGTTAGTTTAAATTTTCTAACACGAGATATTACGACAATATAGCAGAAGAATCTTTCATATAAATAAAATTACATATTTAATCAAGTGAACTTGTCTAACATTATCATTAATTGTTTTATCAATCTTCAGAACACCACAGGCATTAAAAGCAAGTCTCCTTACCGAATTAGATTTTGTCGCCTATTAATTTGAACTGTTTTTGAATTTAATTTCCAATGTCCAAATTGAAGATTTTCACAACCAATCTTTGCATATTATTTTTTCTGTTCTTGGAAACTCAAGGAGATGGATACTATTCGAAATCTTATTCGGTACACAATTATACTCCGCACAGAGTTAATCCCCCTGCTAATTATTCAGAATTGGCAAGTATTGATGAAAAATACGCTGCCTGTGGTCCGTATGTCGCTGACATTCGAGAATTGACAATAAAGGAGATTCAATTCTTGTATTCTGAAAGAAAACTTTCGTCTGCACTTTTGACCGCCTGTTATTTGACAAGAATTAAGTACATGAATAGATTTCTAAATGCAGTTATTGAAACTAATCCCGTGGCAGTGAGAGACGCTTTGAGATCGGACTATGAGAGATATTTGGGCTATGGATTCAACCGTGGAGATTTACACGGAATACCAATATTAATCAAAGATAATATCGCCACACGAGACTACATGCAAACCTGCAGCGGGTCTTTGGCTCTTGTGGGCTACAAACCTTTGTTTGAAGCACCTGTGGCCAGAAGGTGTAGAATTATGGGGGCAATTATTATCGGAAAAACAAATCTCTCGGAATGGGCAAAGTACACTTCTTAATTAAACATTTTACATTTGTCTAAAAGTGCAAAAAATCGCAAATTTTAGCAAATTTGAATAACAATATAAAAAGAACATGGTAGGTGCATTCAAATAACGGATATTACTGATTTCAGTTTCCGGGGAACGAATATCCCAAATGGTTGGAGTGGTCGTGGGAATCAAACTCACAATTGCTATTTTCTTCATGTTGATCCCTGGGGTTCAAGTACAGGTTCTGCTGTTGCAGTGGCCTCAAATCTTTGTGCTGCAGCTCTTGGGACCGAAACGGATGGCTCAATTGTAGCTCCAAGTGACTCGGCTTGTTTAGTTGGGTTGAAACCTTCTCTCGGTTGTGTGCCCACCGAAGGAGTCATTCCATGTTCTTTTAGTCAAGATACAGTAGGTCCAATAACAAGAACAGTAGAAGATGCAGCCATTTTTTACAAAGCAATTGCTAATTCACGCTGCGCGAGTGAAAACACTGTGTATGATGAAAAGGTTATGAACGACAATTTTTTAATGAAAAATGTGTTTAAAAAAGAAATTTTTTCATCGATGTTTTAATAACGTTTGTTTGAGTTGAATTTTTTGTTCGTATTATAGTACACCCCAAAGACTTTTCGAATCGGAATAATCCGGAGTCCATTTTTGGTTGCGAATGTTTCAGACCCTAATCAAGTTCGAAGTTTAGAAATTCTGAATCAGGTACTCTCGAATTGTGAAAGGACCCCAAATTTACAATTCGTTGACCCTATTGTTCCCCCCAATGGAGTTTTCACTAAAGAATTCAGAGCAATTGCAAAAGATAAAGGTATATAAAATTAAATAAATATGTATAGTCCTAATGGAAATACTTGTTGCTTTTCAATTTCTTTCTTACCTACACAAAAATCAAATGTCTAATAATTAATTATTAAGTTTAGCTTTTTTAATTGAATCTATCTATATTTGAATTTATGAATTATTTTTTTATTTCATTTATGATTTAATTTCATTGAAAATATTACTTGTTCCAGAATTCACGGTATTGCTGCATGAATTTAAATTTGGGCTGAACGAATATTTAAAAAATACTCGATTGGAGTATTATGACAACAATTATGAATATCAGCCCTATGACACTTATGCAAATGTTAAGCCAAACATACCAGGATTATTACCTCATGACTCTCAAAGACCTCCAACATTAGAAGATGTGATCAAATTCAATGACCGACATCCGGTTCCGGAGGGCTACAATCAAGAAATTCTAAAAATGTCCCAACGCTTAGATGGAATTGGGAATCAGACTTATATCGAAGCCAGAAATTCCAATATTAAAAAAATTAGAGAAACTTTAAATTCTATATTTGAAGAAAACAATTTGGATGCCTTAGCTTCTACTGGACCTTCAGCTTTTTTGGGCGGAGCTCCTCTGTACACCTATTTCGCCATTGCAGGATATCCCTACATAATCGTTCGTTATATAAATATTAAAAATTAGTTATTTGTTCCAATTCCACTGAAATTGCTTTTTTACGCATTTTTGTACATATTAGTCAACAGTGCAAACGTTTTCAAATTGATTTTAGGTTCCGGTACAATGTACTACAGATTTTAAACCACTGGGATTAATTTTTCATGGACTCATGAGGTCAGACAACAAATTAGTGAAGATAGCCAAATTATTTGAAAGTTGTGCCGAAGCTCGTCAACCTCCCTCTTTTCTTCCATAAATGCAAGTCCTAAAATTTATGTTAATTTTTCCACTACAAAATAGTCTGCGCAAATAAATTTAAAAAAAATATGTTGGCATTCAATGTATGTGCATTGCAAATCAAATGCTTAATTATTGTAAACTTTAAGACATGTAAGCAATTTGGTTAACATCATTTCCGTCACTTGATTAACAAATAATGAAGTTGAGTTATTATAAATGAGAACGATGACGTATTTAGTATCTATGAATCACTTTCTGCCTGATGTAACATATTTAATCTGCTTGTGAAAAATACGTCTTGCAATATTATCTGTATCTTTTGTTATACACATGGTATGGTATACCAATTATATATATACCTACCATAAAATCCACATGACGTATTTTTAAAGCTTGATGTGCAGGGCTCAGTCTTGTTCTACAACAAAATAAGAGCGACCGTTGATGGCCGGCAAACTAATTAGACACTTTGAGAAAAAAGTTCTACCTAAAATATAAAAAACTAAAACCACTTTCTCCAATATAACAATCGTTGTCAATTTTTGTTAATTTATTCCTCATTGTATTCGCTGCGACTTTCTCTCATTTAAACTTGTATTTTATATATTAAGCGTATTGAAAAACCTAAAACCCATGATTTTTTTAAATTTTGCTATACCTACCAAAAAACCCTGGTTTTTGGGTATTTGGTTGATTAAGATTAACATTTTGAATTTTTAAACCATGATGAAAGTATTTAAAGTTTACATTGTGATCAGCATAACCTCTTCATACATATTTGAAATTATAACATCATTAACATAAATCAGTTGCAATTGCAAGCCATAAAATTAAATGCCTGAACTGCAAGAGCCCAAAGGTATTTTGCACCGCGATGTATTGCATAAAAATATTACCTATATGTTGCATATTATCGTAGTACATAAAACCTGCAATATGGGCTACAAAAATAAGAATGTGTCAAGAATAAAATTTTTGCTGAATTATAACATATATTAAGGCAGATGAAGTTTTTATACACATAAATAAAATTCTAGGTCTAATGAAATCTAGGCTTAATATTTACTGCTTTACACATCTTCCGTTTACATACAGCAATTTTTCTCAATTAGATTTTGTAATCCATTTTCATGATCATTTTCAATTCAATTTTTTAAATGTCCGACTTGGTGGTTTTTGCGACTCATCTTTACATACTATTGTGTCTTTTTTTCTTGGAAACTCTAGGAGATGGATACTATTCTAAATCTTATTCGGTACACCATTATACTCCGCACAGAGTTAATCCCCCTGCTAATTATTCAGAATTGGCAAGTATTGATGAAAAATACGCCGCCTGTGGTCCGTATGTCGCTGACATTCGAGAATTGACAATAAAGGAGATTCAATTCTTGTATTCTGAAAGAAAACTTTCGTCTGCACTTTTGACCGCCTGTTATTTGACAAGAATTAAGTACATGAATAGATTTCTAAATGCAGTTATTGAAACTAATCCCGTGGCAGTGAGAGACGCTTTGAGATCGGACTATGAGAGATATTTGGGCTATGGATTCAACCGTGGAGATTTACACGGAATACCAATATTAATCAAAGATAATATCGCCACACGAGACTACATGCAAACCTGCAGCGGGTCTTTGGCTCTTGTGGGCTACAAACCTTTGTTTGAAGCACCTGTGGCCAGAAGGTGTAGAATCATGGGGGCAATTATTATCGGAAAAACGAATCTCTCGGAATTTGCAAAGTAAATTATTTAGTTACATATTTTATGTTTTTAGAAATCATGATACCTTATCAAAATTTAATTTAGTCACAACCGTGTTTTTTTTTATTCTCCTTTCCTTTCAAGCAATTTTATTGATAGTATATTATGTATTAAATAATTAAATAATTAAACAGATATTTAAGGATTGTAGTTTTATTAAGTGTTGGAAGCTTATTTTCTGTCTGCGTGTCCGTAGTTCTCATTCCGAGGACAAAATTAAGCCGGAATCCTGGAAAATGTGAAATGTGTATTTTGGGGGTTTTGACTTAAATGACACAAACGCCCTTGGTTTGAGTGCGCTCAATTCGGGAATGAAAGTCACTGAGCTTATAATGACAAAAAAAAAACACATAGCCCAATGTAAATAAATAATTCGCTGATATTGTTTTCAGTTTCCGGGGAACGAATATCCCAAATGGTTGGAGTGGTCGCGGAAATCAAACTCACAATTGCTATTTTCTTCATGTTGATCCTTTTGGCTCTAGTACGGGTTCTGGAGTCTCAGTAGCTGCAAATCTTTGTGCTGCCGCTCTTGGGACAGAAACGGATGGGTCAATCGTAACTCCGAGTGACTCTGCCTGTCTGGTTGGATTAAAACCTTCTCTTGGTTGTGTGCCAACCGAAGGAGTCATTCCCATTGCATTTAGCCAGGATGTAGTTGGCCCAATGACCAAATCCGTGGATGATGCAGCAATTTTTTACAGAGCAATTGCTAATTCACGTTGCGGAAATGAATATACAGTATGGTTAAAAAGTTATGAAGTTCCTATTGAAAACAATTTTTAGCAAAATGTATTTTGTTTGGCAATTTACACAATCCATATTTTAATAAGGCTGTTTAAATTGAATTATTTTTTGTTTTAGTACACCACAAATAGAAATAGTTTTCGAATCGGAATAATCCGGAATCCGTTTTGGATTGCCAATGTTTCCGACCCTAATCAGGTTCAAATTATAAAAAATTTGAATCGCATACTCTCGAAATGTGAGAGAACCACAAATTTACAAATCGATGACTCAATTGATCCCCCCAATGGAGTGTTTACTGAAGAGTTCAGACAAATTGCAAAAGACAAAGGTACCTAAATAATATGCAATACTAATACCTAACTAATACTAACAATTCTCAATTGAAATACTAAAAATGCCTAACAAGTTAAGTATAGGTGTAGCTCTTTTAATTAAAATGTAATTTATATAGTTTATTTATATCGATATTTTTAATTCATAAAACTATTACATTGTTCTAGAGTTCACAATATTTCTACATGAATTTAAATTTGGGCTGAACGAATATTTAAAAAATACTCGATTGGAGTATTATGACAACAAATATGAATATGACACGTATGCAAATGTTAAGCCCCACACACCAGGATTATTACCTCATTACTCTCAAAGACCTCCTACATTAGAAGATGTGATCAAATTCAATGATCGACATCCGGTCTGGGAGGGCTACAATCAAGAAATTCTAAAAATGTCTCAAGCCCTAGACGGAATCGGAAATCAAACTTATATAGAAGCTAGAAATTCAAATATCAAAAAAATTAGAGAAACTTTAAATTCTATATTTTATGACCACAATTTGGATGCCTTAGTTTCCCCAGGAATTTCTGCAGGGCTGCCCAGACGGATTTACGGTTATTTTGCTATGGCAGGATATCCGTATATAACCGTTCGTTATGTTACAATTAAATCAATTATTAATCAATTATTATTAGAGGATTCTGTAGTAATTGCTTTTTTAGATATTACACGTATTAATTAGTTATTACTGATCGGAAATTGGTTTTCTAAATTATCCTAGGTTCCGGCGAATTGTACAAATACGAAGCCCCTGGGATTAATTTTTCATGGACTCATGCATTCAGAACCCAAATTACTGCAGATAGCCAAAATATTTGAAAGTTGTGCTAAGGCTCGTCGGCCCCCTTCTTTTCTTTCATAGATGTATGTCCCAAAAAATAATTATTTTTGCATTGAAAGGTATTTTGTCATGTCAATATTGTAGTTTATACATTTCCTTTATTTTGTAATTATGCAATGTGAATTTCAAGAGTCTAGACGTATAGCACAGAGGTACCTAAGAATTTCTATAATGTAACACTCATTTGGGGTAATTAACCGAAAAAACGATAATAAATTTGCCTCTTGTTGTGGTATCCTGATATCTGTGAAATTACACTAAAGAAATTTCAAATGTTTTCTAAAGCAAAGTTTTCAAAATGTTGATTTGTTATTTTTATCCCTTGTACATAAACAATAAAAAACATGAATAGTTGCATATACTATGATTTCAATTAACCCTAAGGGAGAAGACGGTTGTCATAAAATTCCAAATATTTAATTATATAACTAGTAATAATAAAGTATTAATATGTGATACAAAATTTTAATATATAATATGATTATAAATCATACTAAACATTGCATTGGAAATTATTTTGGCAAAGTAATACATACGTAACGCAATGCCGACCTTTTTCACATAGTGGTAATTGAAACTGTCGCAATTGGGTCCAATTACTTTACATACAATGTACATAAATTAGAATAATGAAACAACGATTGTTAATTTTGAATTAAAACATATTATTTTATTTTCGTTAGATTAATATTAGAAGTGCACCTTGTATACGCCTTTTGAATCAATAAATAATAATAAATTTATTTGGTATAAAAATTACAAACTTACTCTTTATAAGTAAATATTATTATAAATACTATAATTGTCAAAAACAATACATTCACAATATTAAAATGCAATTTTCCCAAACTACCTAGTCACAATTTAATTTCGAAATCTATAATTCCTAAAAAATGGATTTGGAAACAAAAAGTATTTATGCATGAAAGCGTTTTTATATGTTGCTGCTATCAAAACATTGCATAATTATTGGGTTTTAAGATTCGCATATTATCCTGCTTTACCGCATACAATTCTGAACTAGTATTCAAACTGTAAAGACCATATTATGCTTTGAGACGGGCAGTAAGTTACCGTGAAATGTTTTTTATCCGATATGTTGCATAGTGTGGACGTAGGTATCTTTAATAACTCCCCAGGAAATCCGGCAACAACTTGCACTCCCTAAAAGGATTAGTACAATTCACATATAATTTATCACAAAAAGATCAAATTAGTTGCACCAGGACAAAAAATGGGTTCACGCATTACATCATAATTCGCATCTGTAAATCAAGAATATGTTTATCAAAATGATGGGTATGGTAAACGCGGTAGCGAATTTAGAGGGCTGAAGCCCCCTCCCCTAATATTTGGACTGTACACTACATAAAATCCGGTATCCTCTAAAATCCCAAAATAACATTTTTCGTAAAATAACAATTTTTGTCGTAAAATTGCAAAAGATTGCAAAAAAAAATTGTGAATTTTGGTCTTTTTTATTTTGGCCTTTGCAGAATAATTGTGCTACGCGCAATTATTATTTTTCTCATGTTTTTATTTTGCCCTCCCCCCGAAATCCACTTCTAGTTGGGATCTAGCCCCCTCCAAATATGTTACCTGATAGTAGAATATTTTGACTATTTTTTCATTTTTTATTTTAATTTAATATGCAGTCAATTCCTGAGGAAAATAATACATAGTATGTAAGTGTATGTAGTATGTCCCAATATATATATATCAAAAAGTCAAATTAAATTTTTGATAGAGCACGTTTTGACAATCTTGAATGATTGTCCTCTGTTTTTCTTGCTATCTATGTATATACTTCTTCCTTAGTATTTATGTGACAGACAATGTGGTATTGTATAAACCAAAACAATGCAATCTACTAGTGACTAGGTACTTACAATGTTCCAACATCCATCATTTCGTTAAACCATAATAAAATTGATTTATAAATGACAATTCGTTTTGCACCTTTTATGTATATCACTTTCTGCCAGCATAAAAAACATAAAGTTTCCCTTACATTACTACAATTTTGAAGTACTTGCACAGCATACAACAAATCAGGTTGTATACTCACCGGCTGCTCAAATTCAATGTACGATATTTCCAAAGGTCTTGATAAAACTTTCTTGGCTGTGCGTTTGACCTTACAACTGGAGAATAATTGAATTGCAACTTTTACTTCCGTCAATCCTTTGGTTTGAGAAGGCAATACAACACCAACTGCTTTCAATTTTAAAGTTTCAGTAGATCCACTAACTGAAAATCTGAAAATTCAATTGATATTCAATTAAGTATTTAAGCAATTAAGTAATTGCAAACTTTAATATTTCATAGTAAAATTACCCAACGAGAAAAAAAGATAGGAAAAAAGAATAGAATAAAATCTTACGTGTCATAATGCGGCCCACCCCTAGAAAGAATCACTTCTCGGTAGGATTTGTCACTTGGAGAAACAGAACAGAATATGGGAACGAAAAGACATTTCCTTTTCTGCCAAGAGTATATCATTGTACTTAAAAGTACTAGTCTGTTGAAAAATGCAAGTTTGCAGTTTATTAGATAAAAATATTTTGAACGTTTATTAGTTGTAAATTATCAACAAAGAGTGAAATGTTTGTACCTTCTTTCGAGGCTAGTAAAGCTGAAATATTTGAACATATTGTAGCACTCTTCCCTACTTAATATTCCACTGGGCTCGACAACGTCACTAAAATCATGTGATTCCATCACCGGAAATCGAATTAAAGGAATCACGACCTTTAACAAAGTTTTACAATTTTCGATCGTTGGCTTTAGTCCTTGTAAATAGCATTGATGATTTCCCCATCTTAAAAATTACGTAATTTTTGAATAGATAATAGATTTTTGAACAAATAAAATAATTGTATGTTTGAGGATATTGTCATTACCGCAATATGGCGTTAAAAATGTCTACTTCAGATTTGCCATCTGAAATATATTCCAATTTCAAGAAATCGCACAAATTCGCTTCCGAAAATTCCAGGAATTGTTCCGATTGCATTAGGATTCCAGAATGTCTAGTTATAGATTGAAAATAAGAATATATTGTACAAAAGTGTAATCTGTTGTTCTTTTGATTGTATTCGTTAAAATAATTTGATTTTTTAATTGCTAATCTTACAATTCTATGTATTCCAAAGCTTTTTCTTTGAGTTGATTATCATTGAGCAGAACAGCCGATTGGTAAATTGTAACAACATTTTCAATATTTAGTTCCCTTTGTAGCACTTGTGAGCAATGAGACGTTAATTCAGGAATGTCATATTTGTCAGCGGCAAACATAGTAGCTAAGGCGTCTTTCACATCCACATTAAAATTTCCACAGTAGGAGTACTGAGTAAATACAGAAAATTAATTAATGGTAAATTCCATAATAACTTCGATGGGGGCTAAATCATTTGTTTTAAATTAGAATTGTGACAATTTCAATTTCAATTTCAATATTTTGCCTAGGGACTAGTAGTAGTAGTATTAGTAGTAGTATACCTTTACAATGTTCTTGAAACCAGCAAGATCCAAATCGGGCACGCAAATTTCAGACTCATCCTTTTCTTTGCTCTTACAATTGAAAAGAAAGTTAGTAAATTATAACATTTTTGAATTTAAATTTTTTCAGTATAATCGGTTTGAGGGTATAGTTATTTAATATCTCTTGACCAATACATGTTTTAATATTGAATAATATCAATGGGAATGAAAAAGAGAAGCAAAATTTTTGCAAAATATTAATTTACCTGAGAAATATGAAGTTGCGATTGAATTGCAAGACTGTCCACAATATCGGGGCCACCTGTTGATTCTGTCCCCTGTGCAACGTGTCTTTGACTGAACATTGCCTCAAATACAGGTGATGCAATGGACAGAAATATTTTATGACAGGAAATTCTTAATTTTTCTGGTCCGACTATAAATACAATGTCGTGAGAAATATCTGGAATGTTGTTATTCATCACTGCTTCCAGTCTTTGAGACATGGAATTTAAATTTGTTCTCCAACACATTTTGATATCAAATAATATGTATGTATATAACTTAAAATTTCTTTAAAAGGGACTTGTGTGTTTATATGTATTCAAATCAGTATTGTGTAGAAATGTGTTGTATGTGCAGTGTGAGAATTGAGAATACGTGTAGTATACATACAAAATGTTTAAATACTTTTTTGCAGACCTAATAAAATTATTAGTCTCCCTTTTATTCTATAACCAATTGAAATGTTAATTTTTAAAACCAAACAACAATAAAGTGAGAATAAAAAAATAAAAACATAAGTTATTGACAGCAGAAAGTTATTTGCCCTTTAATTAGTTATTCTGTAACGCGCCACAGTGCCCGACAACTCAACATAATAACCAACAATGACACGTCCCACAATATAGTTGCTTACTTCATCACAGCTTTTACAGTATTAACGATTGCAGGGGCTTTGAGATCAAATTCATATAATATCCACCGAAATGCAAATGATGCAATTGAACACAAACTTACACAACGATACAATAGCACATTTTGTATTTACTGTTTATAAAATAAATTAAATCTGATTTGTCCATTGTGTCTGAATCTAACAATAGCCATCGTTCCGTTGATAGTTATTCCCCCTAATTAGAAATTACACGCATCATAAAAAGTGGGGATGTTCGTGTAATTTTTTACATTAATATTGTACATTTCAGAAGCTTAAGCTCATATCTACAAATGTGTACACTGTACATGCTACTCACAATATAACCTAATAATGTATATATAATCTAATAATATTATTTACTATTACGTGATCAATAAAGAGAGAAACTTTTATTTCAAAAGAACTGTTGTTAACATTTAACAATTTGCCGTGGACACAGTAAAACGTATATCAATTATGAAAATTCAAAAATTGCAATGAATATTATATTAATTTGGGTTAATGATAACTCGTCAATTACGTAAAGTAGTATGTAGAGTATAATGTTAATTCTTTTTCATACACAGATGGAACTATAGAACATAATTATGCATTTTATATCAAAACTGATCAAAATATCTAGCTGGTTTGTTTTGTTTGTAAGACCACAATTACACATTTTTTTTCTCTTTTTACATTATTCGCTTTTTTCCTCAAATATTAAAACTATATACATTATTTTTCCAAGGGAAATACAAAAAACATAGGAATGACACACTGGAAATATTATTTAAAGATTTTGCTTATATTATGCATCTTCTCTTCCATTCTCTGCTCAGAGGCTGCATTAATTTATCTATCTGATATATTATATTTCTGAATTCTCATAATATTATTAGAAATGTGTGCTGTAAATTAAATGTATGACAATACGAAATATATCAGTAGGAAACAGTGTATAGAACAACTCATGAGACGATGCTCGCTTTGACTGGAGCTTATGGATGTATACCAGGGGTGTATCCAGGTCACACATTTGGGGGTGGGGGCTTCAGCAAACATTTGTTACATACGTCAATTTTTCAAATTTAGGTCAAAATCGATGGAAATTGCAACAAAATTGCGCGTAGCGCATAATGTTTTGAGATTTCTTGCATTTTTACGGCAAAAATAGTATGAATATCTGAATATGAAAATAATTTTCATTCAACTTTTACAGAGAAAAGCATCCTACTGGCTGAAACTATTCCTAGAAAATGAGCATGTCCATAATGCCCTAGCAACGAAAAAGGTATGTCCATCCATATCTTATGATATATTTACGTTGAGACAAATCAACGAAACATAAATTTGTCTGTTCATTTTTTTTAATTCATAAAATCCTGTGCATAATTTTAGGGGTTTCTTGTCCTGCCCTTGCCCTTTCAAATACGCGCCTGTTTTGGCATTTTAATATTACTTACTCAGTTTCTTACTACTTTTAAATTGTATGTACAATTAAGCAGTAATTTCCTCAAGTATTTTTGTGCTAATTCATTTAGCATCATAAAAGACCTGTTGCATTTTAAAAATGCTGCATTGTGTGTGAATGTGCGATTAGGCATTGAGACATTATGAAGGTGATTTAGTGATTTCAAACTAAGAAAAGCAACAATGCGTCATTTGGGAAGCATTTGAATTTGTTTATTTACTTGTATCTACCAACATTTTTGTACATATAGGCCGTAGTCTTTAAGAAGTTGAATTAAACATCAAATCAAATAGCGTAATAAATCTAACGATTATGTTTTTGTAAGTTAGTACAAATAGATTTACTTTTTGCTGATGAGATGATTGAAGGAATTAGTATCCCCATTGGTTATTGGATTCCATGTAGGCAGTGGCGCGTTTGGGGTGGTATTAGGAAGCTGAATTCTCTTCAAATTTTTGTGCTCTACACTAGATAAAATCAGATCTCTCCTTAAAAGGTTATTTTGCCCTAATAGTTCAAAACATTGCAAATTTTTTCGCGCTATGCGCGATTTTGGTCTATTTAATGTTATTTAATGTAAATTTTTTGTTAATTTTATGTTAATTTTGTTAATTTTATGTTAATTTTGTTAATTTTATGTTAATTTTGTTAATTTTATGTTAGTTTTGTTAATTTTATGTTAATTTTGTTAATTTTATGTTAATTTTGTTAATTTTGTGTTAATTTTGTTAATTTTATGTTAATTTTATGTTAATTTTGTTAATTTTATGTTAATTTTGTTAATTTTATGTTAATTTTGTTAATTTTATGTTAA
>JAQFYB010001591.1:0-31205 GCA_034694085.1 Pogonognathellus longicornis | reverse complement strand
ATCCGAGTTTCCGTTAAAAAGTTATAGCGAAATGAGTGAAAAAAACGGTGAAATGAGGTCACGTGGTCACCCTGAACAGGACTCAAAGGACGCGACGCTAGTACCCAAGTTAAGTGGACGCTTATTACTTTGTTTCATCTAAATATTTAATGTTTACAAACAAGGATGGTTGCCGGTTCAGCGCGCAAATATAAACCAAATATTATTGCACCAGTGCACGTGAAATTGATATGAAGATTTAGAAATCGGAGATTTGAGCTTAGATGTTCATTCATTCATGAATTTGTTGTACACTTTTTCTGACGCTCATCAACGCTTGGATTGAATTTGACGTGAAGGTTGGTAACTCAAAACTATTTTATAAATAATCAAAATTAATAAATTAATCAAAATAGCCGTCACGTCATCAGTGGGTAATCACTTGTCAGTTTGGTCATGTAATCGCAGCTGTTCTTTTTTGTATTTACATATTCCAAAACCAGATCGCTCATTCTTATTCATAATTTCATTGACAATTAACAATCAAGTGTCATGTCCCAGAGGACGAGATTGGTTGGATGGAGGTATGCAGCGTTTGTTGGATCCCTTGTGGGCGCCCTAGGATTATGCATTTACCCTATTATCATTAGTCCAATGATTGATCCGGAACCGTACAGTAAGTGATTGTATTTTTAAGTAAAAGTATACCTACTACATATATCATTTTCACTTACACTACTCATTGAGTATTGTTCAATGTTCATTGTTTACTTCAAGTGCAAATTCAAAAAGTCAGATATAATCAGAACAGAGCTGAAAGGCATATAAATAAGTGGACATGATTTGCACTTTGAAATATTTGATTTCATTTAAAAACATCAAATTGAAATTAGACTTGACTCTGGTTTAATCCCATATTTGATATTACGTTACTCAATTTAGCTGGATGATATGACAAAAGTGAATTGAGGAGTCCATACCCAAAATATCAAAAAAGGATTTTTTTATCGTAAAAGGTTAAAAATTGGTAATTTTTTGCGCTACGCACCAATTTGATATATTTATATTGATTTTGGCCCGAATCGGCTTACGTTTTCACCTTTTTTCTACTTTATATTGGGATTTTGCACTCCCCAGTCCCCAAGTATAAACAGGAAGTATGTGGCCTTGATGTATGAATGAGATATCTTTTTGTGCAACTATAAGCCACCAAACACCATGCATAACATAGCAGAAGTTGACAATAGAAATGAAATACTGGGAAATTGTAATTATAATTGATAATGTATTTTGTAGAAAGAGCTCAGAAAGTTACCAGGCAAAATATCAAACAGGAGGATATACAACCTGGCAGTAAGTGGTTTTAAAATAGCATTTAATATACTATGCACGAGTATTTCATTATTGCACATGATTTTACGTTTGTCATAATTATTTTAAATTAAAGGTATCTGTGATACAGATTTTAATCTGTATTTGATATTTTAGATATGAAAGTGTGGTCTGACCCATTCGAGCGAAAAAAAGAGTGAAATATTGTTAACAACAAGACAAGAAATGTTTTTACAGTCGTCAGTTACATGAATGCATAGCATACAATCTTCAGTCAAGTCAATATAAATAAATAATAAATCATACTTGGATAACATTACGGACACGGAAACGCAACGAACTGATTATTGCCAACTATAGTTTTTCCGTGAGACTACTGAATTAGCTGGTCCGTGACCACATTCTTTGTCTATCTGTATAGTATTATGGCTAAAATCACGAAGTAAAATTGTTACAGTTTAATAAAGGTAATTTTATATACATTATTCGTAATTATTTTAGTATGTTAATGAAGCATAAATAATGCAAATATATATTTTTGAAAGTCGATTTTAGGAGATGTAAATACATGAACTATTATAATATAAAATGCAAAACCAGGACAGCATAACTTGCTTGTCACTTTAGACAGTGGATCGTTTAGTACTTAGAATTAGAATAATATACTTTAGATTTTTACGTGTATACACGTGAATTAATTTTTAAATTTTATTGTTCTTAAATGATTATGGCTGCAACTTATAAATATGATAAAATATGTTGATTCATGAGACTCAAACTAAACATAGGATAATACACTAACCCTTTTAATTGTTTTTTCTCTAAAAATTAGATTTAGTCGAGGATGTATTTATTGGTTCCTATTTTTGACTAGTCATCATATCAATATCAATAATTTTGCCATGTGCCGATGTCTCTATATGTATAAAAATATTTTTTGCCTCGTTGCAGTAATCTTTATTGATATAAGATGGTCTTTGGGGCATTGTGTAGACAACCTGCAAAAGGGTGTAGTTCTTGTAGAAGAAAATATTGTAGATTTTGGCACACAAACCGCGCTTGTGATTGTCGTGTGCTAATCCTGTACTTTAGAAGACCACGCACGGGCAGCAGAATAGCAAACAAGAATATAAAATATAGTGCGCATTTCCATGGAACATATATCACAAAATATTTTAGTGTTGTGCTGTGGCATCAATACTCTGTCTGTATATGAAGGCTGCAGAATGAGAAAAGTTGTATTAGTGGTAGTTATTTGTTTGTAAGTTGTACCATGATCTGCTTGTAGTACGCGTAGTCGCGTACGATTTCGTCCACGAACTGCTTATAAATATAAAATGACTCATGTATACGAGACATTCAAGCAAAGCACAAGTATGAAGAGGGATTAAACTTTACTATAGTATAGGCCAAATTGAGCAGGTAGTAATTAGAGATTAGTGTGGAAAACAAAATTATTTCTATAGAAAAATATAAACAGTTGTATGTGTAAATACATATTATCCAATTATTCATTTATTTTAACTGCATTATTTTTTTTATTTCTCACTTCCGCAACAGCCACATCCTTTGTATATACCTACTTGTTTTGATTCTTCTGGTGAAGGATTTGTGCCTCTGCTGCTGTGCTGAAGCAATTTGTTTACACTTCTCAACGATCTAGACGAGGTAATGTATTATGTTATTATGTATATCATTGAGTATTCTTTGTTAAATACTAACTCTTAGTTTCTAACGCTGTTAGGTTTAGCTACCTTTATTTCAATGTTTAAACGGAAATTGGGAAGTTGAGAATCAAAATCAGCTACTTAAAAATAGCTACGAAAACGTTATTAAAAAAAATTCTGGCAAAGTTAAAATGTGTGTATGTGTCAGGTTTTAAATTAAAATATTCGAATTAATATGAATATGAAAATGTTTGACCATTTTTATTACCTGTGTGTTTGCCCGGCAAATATTTGCAACCAATTTCAACATTTGTTGATATACATGTAGTTACATACAACTTGGTTACAACAACTAGAGTTTTAAATAATTAACAATGTTTTTGGATTTCAGTAGCTTAGCTGTGGATACGTCATGAACAATTAGGAGGCTAAAACTGCAGGACAGTTTTAACTACCTACTTGTATTATTACTACTTTACTGCCGCATGAACGAAGATAATAGATTATATCGTCAAACTTTAATGACGCGTGGATCTCGTCCTTTAGAATATTGAACAATAACAGCTACCAAGAGAATAAGAAGCAGTAATAGAATGGCATTTAGTGGAATTTCTCTCCAGTCTCCCACAGCTCTGCAGCTCCTCTTAGACGAAATAAAATTCCAGCAGCAGAAAGAACTACAGTTTTCAGCGGTTCAAGGTAACTATTTTTACTATAATTTATTTCATGGCATCCACTGAATGTGATTAATTGTTAGACCTGTATTCGACAAATGCTGACTACCTAACGATATAATATTATTCAAAACATACATAGATGTATGCTTTTAATAATAAGATCTTCATAATAATGATGTAGCATGTAGCTATGTTTTTGATCATGTTATTAATCTTCTTTGATGAATACACAGATGCGGCTGGCTTTATGAGTAGAGGGACAACCTATTGGACAGACGTATTTGTTCGTCACTTTTTGTTCCAAACGGATCGCTCCATAGATTCCGATGATCTACTTTTCTTCATTAGGAAAAAGCATGTCAGAACCACCGTTTCCACGCCCAAATTTCAGGTATCAATTATCTATGTCAAATAATAGATACTGCCGTTTTGTTCATGATATATCTTTGTTATAATTATAATGAAGCTATTACTACTACTTAAAATAACATGTGTATAATCTCTTTTGCAGACGGATGTAGAAGTGTTTCGCAAAGATAGCAAGAAGCTACCTATAGGCGATCCGGAAATCGAATGGAAAGAGACTGTCTTTCTAAATATTTTGATTCACCAGCTAGAATATACTTTAACCTTAGCTATTTGTACCAGAACTAGTCCTAAGGATCTCCAAGTTTTGAAAAGACATTCACAGGTATGTATTTTTAGTATAATATGGTTTATAAATGAATAATATGAATAGTACTATACATTACTGGTCATGTCACATTTCTATTGTTACGATTGCTTGACCTATAGAAAGTTTACGCTTCTCCAAGTCGTCGGCGCATGGATACTAAAGGAGAATTTGAAGAAATTACATATCCATATTTGTCCTTCATGGTTGATAACTACGACGAAGTGAGTATGTTTTTGCGTAATATTTTTGTAAATGTTTATACCTATACTTTTTTCTCATTTGTTCTGTCTTTCTCAATATCATTCAGGTTCATAATAGTCATCTCATCGATTAGTTCTAGATTTGTATGGTATAACAAGAAAGAAGATTATGTCTGTCAGTTTTGATTAAATCCATTATCTCACTAAATTCCTTTTTTGTGCTCCCATAGGTATACAGCGAAATAACAGCGAGAGACGGAGAAATGGTGTGTGTTGAGCTACTCGCTGCTGATCGAGATGGAGGTTTTCAAGCAGTTCTCTTTCTCGGATCAATTCGATATGACGCCTTAAAACGAGTTTATGACTCTCGGGTAAGTCTTATATTATTCTCTTCAGTAATAAGTGATAGTGACTTGGTATTTGACACGGTGGTAATGGAATTCTCTTTAATCATGAAGTTGAAAAGAGAACGTTGGTTGAATCCCTAATACATTCATGATCTTAGACCTAAACTTATGAAAATGGCCATATAGCATAAGCTTTCACAAGCACCAACAAAGCGTCGCCGGAGGTTAATAACGAATAACGACATTGACATTAATATTGTACCTAAAAGCATCTCAAATATTTTGATGATGTCAAATCAATTTCACTCAAGTCTAATGTCCTACTGTCTCTCAATGTACAACTTCTAGACTTCTATAACGCTCTAGCTATAACTATGATTTTTTTTCAGGCAAGTCTGGGTAGCAAAATGGCACAAAGAATGACGTTCGGGTTCTTCTCCAACTCACATAGTCAGAGAGTCGAGTACGTAAGATTAAAAGGACCATATGGTAAAGGTCATGCAGAAGTAGCGGTGTCTAAACCCAAAGGTAAGAATCCTTGATCAACATACTTTTTACAATTGAAGTGAAAGTTCAGTTAACTTAACACACAGAATACTAATAGCTAAGGAAAAACCAACGAATAAAATTGTGCATGTGTATGTTCTACATGAATATTGATTATTATTTGGAGATACTGTCCAAACCAGTTATTCGAATAACATGGGAATGTCAAAGACGTGAGAACATATATTATTATTATCACGCCTCTGGAGAATGTGAAGTAGAAAATGTAACGTACAGACAGTATATCTTTAGCACTATCTTTACATGACCAAATAAAGCTGCAAGTATTTTTGTGTTATCAATTCATGAATGAATTCAGGCATTCAGTTCATGAGTATTGCAACTTTCCACTGCTTGGGAACGCTTGCAATTCTTAGCAAATAAATGTCTTTTGGAACATTTTGCATTTTTCGTAGTTTTAATTAATTGAGAGAGTATTTTTGTTTTATATGTCTTTGTCTATGTTTCGTAGGTGCAGGAGCTGAAACGCCTACTTCAGAGCCTGGGTTTTGCATGACTGATGGAATTTGGGATTCAGATCAGGAGTCAGACTCAGAAGAATTTGTGTTCAAACATCAAGTGAGTTTCATGTTTGTGCTCTAAAATATTAGTAGTATCCACAGTATTTAAATATTATAATCTCCAAGTTTCAGTTTACTGAGTTCTCAATATTTATTCTAGTTAATAGGGAGAGATACCTATATCTATGTAAAATGCATGTATTATTTTCCAGTGCTTTTATTTGGGGCTAAATATCGAGTCTTTAGTATACGTTTTGCAACATTATTTTTTACATGCAATGTTTGTAAGAATAATTAATTATTAACATGAAGCAACAATGATGTAAAGTATGTCATTATATGGATGGATTATACATATTAACGGTAGTAATGACATTTAACTAATGTTGTTTGGTCCATCACCATTATAAAAGACAGCGATATAATAAATCGTGTTAGTTAGGAGTTAGGATAGGACATTTGCACAAGGCAAAAATAATGTTACGACTTGAGTAGTCGCCCCAATTACACTTCGGTTCTACGTCGGTAAATGCTATCACAATTATTTACAATGAGCCTTTTATTCTCGTCTTTTCGGTGCACGTTATTAACACAATAATTGGTTATGATATGAAGTAAGATTGTAATTAATTAAATTCAAGCTTTTTGTTTACCAGCTTGAGGCGCAATCACAATTTAGACGATGATGTTTAACTGTCCGTATTATTGTGCAATATAGGTATTATTTAGGACTTAAAACAGAATGAGACTGGTTATGCTCTCAGCCTCAGAAATGAAGTAATTAAATAAACACAACGGTTCGCTAAAAATGTTTACATGCATGCCCGATAGTCATTTTAATGTGTACATTAGTTTTATTACTGTGTGTTGTTTTTGTATTAAAATGCAAATGTTTTCATTGCATGTTGTTCATTAGAGACGACTAAGTGATCCGAGTTCTAATCTAAATAACTACACACGGTCTGGATGGAAATCTATGAAGGGAGGTGATGGAAGTTCAAGTGCCAAGAGAACCAGATCTCAAAATGAGGGTTTGGACTACTGTGGTCTTGCTGAAATCGAAGCAGGCGACGTTAGAGACGGTAGGTTCCATAATGTCAATTTTTCAGTGAAGTATAAACCTTGTACTTGTTCCAACTTATAAGTAATTTTGTATTTGACTGAATCATACATTACAAGAACGTGTATTTAGTAGTACTTAGTAGTGATTAGTTTAACTGTTGGAAGCTTTTGTGAAGTGACTCGTGTAGTCTTTCGATTCCAGTGCATCGCTGGTCGTAATGCAGATCTTTAATGCACAACACAGTTGCTAATTTTTACATAAAATAAAATGGGTATAAGAATAAGTATCACAACACGACCATTTACTGCAGAAATGGATTAGTGGGTACTTAACTTGTCTATAGTTAGTCGTATCTAGTGTGTACATCTGTTTGCTTTTTAATTAGTTAGTTTGCAATTTAGCAATGTAAACATGTTGCGTATATTATTAGTGTATTAACTAATTGAAATTAGTATTTTTACTTTCAAAGTGGAATTTAGTGTTTATATTTTTCTGTTTTCGAAACCCTGTCTCTGCTCTCCGGTCTCCTTAAACCGTACTTTCCAACTCTTCCTTCCTATCCTACCTAACAGCTCGGTTTTACTCAATTATTTATGTTACGCTTTATGTGTCGTAAATACCGTTTATCTCAACTGAAAACACTGAAAATGTAAAAATAAGGTTAAATATAAATGCATAATTAACAGCAGCCGGCAGTCGCAGTCGCATGTAAAGGCAATTTTACAACTGACTACATTTTAGAGTCATCGAAACTGTTGTAGCCCCGTTTTGGTTATATGTATGCTTGTTAGCTGCCATCATCATAAAGCTCTACACAGAACACCAATATTTTCTAAGTGCATTAATGCATTATAAATAAAACTTTCACATTCGTAAGGTGGCCGAATCTAGATGAAATGATTATTAGGTTTAACGTGAAGAGAAAAGTTTTCTCATGTATATTGCAAATTGCAACATGTAATTTAATGATCCAGAGATGGGCACTTTATCAGAACTGTAGAAGTTTTTGCTTTTTAATGTTGACATGTGTATACACAGTTGGTCATGCTTGCTTTAATTTTATGATTTAATTTTGTCGTAGAATCTAATTTTTGTTTGTTGTGGTTTTGGTTATTGCAGACAGAAGGAGAGGTGATGTATGGTGCTGTGGATGTTGTGGCTATAGCTGTGAATGCATGAAAACGCGAACCCAATCTAATGACACAAATAATACTAATAGAGAAAATAAGACCTCGAATGATATTTTAGAGACTGATGATGCTTTCGAGACTGAGAAAAGAAGCTGTTGTTGCCCTTCTACATGTCCAAATCCTTTCCCCCGTTCACAATCACTTGCTTTGGATAGTTTTCCTATGAATCCGCTTCCACGCCATCATCATCCCAATCCTCGTATTGTAAATGTGTATCAGGGGCAAGGAGTTGAGGACCAGGGGAGTAGTAAAAGCACAAATAAATGTAATGAGCCCGGTAGTAGTTCTAGTACCAGTGACAATAAAGTTTGTACGCATTCGTCCGTCCATACGGAACGTAATGTCCATCGTCACCGCCATCCATTGATTCCTAGTAAGACTGTAGTGGAACCTCCTACCAACACTTTCCCCTTCTCTTCACTAATGGACAAGTCAAACTCGGTTGCTTGTTTGCAAGATGCTAAGTACATCTGTAGAGAGAAACTCTTAAGGACTGTCCCTAATAAACTTACACCCAGTGGAGTCCGTGTTCTCTACTTATGTGATCCTAATAAGACTGGTACATCTTTCTTTTATTTGCTTTTATATGGTTTTATTCGCATGTCAAATTTGAACTCCTTTGTAGCTACTTTCATTAGTGGAATAGTGCAGTCATAGACTCTTCTTTTAGCATACCTCTTCTCCAGCTTGTTCACAAAAGCAGACAAATCAGTGGCCAGGCGTTTCGGATAATTTTGCTTATTAAACATTTTCAAATTTTTATTTTTATGGTTTCTTTCTCTCTATTACAGAATTAGATGACGGGGCTTACAATCCGTTATGGACAATGCGTGGATTCACTCAAACGTTTCACATGTGGCGTGAATCTCGTCGTGCCCAATCCGTGCCGCTCAACGCCTTCCTCACTTACATTACGCTACCATGTAATTCGATCATGAAAGGTACCAACATTTTTTCCAAATACCTAAAGTTGTGAGTTGTGACCTAAAAGATTTATTAAAATATTATGTTTGTTTAACCTAGCTCACATAATATTTTGTGGTAGTAGTATTTTTGAGATAGTAGATGAAAAACATATTTTTGTCTTGCAGATATTCTTGATCGACGTGATGAACCTGTTCTGACGTTTTAATTTAATGTGACAGAAAAATTAAAATCCAAACATTACAAAGGGATTCAACTGTGTTACGTACGAGAATGTACTGCTGTAATTAAATTATAAAATTATAAACACTTTATAACTGGGATGAAAGATGACAACTTTCAGGTGACATAACAATTCCAACGATTTATTCCATTAGTCAAAGCATGGGTGAGTCCTATAGTCGCATTCGTAGTGTATTATTATGCATAGTCCCTTCGAAGTGTTCGAAGTCACTGTCTAATTGATGTGATTGTTGGGTTGTTTTTAAATGGTTGTTGAATTTTAATCTCAAGTGATGGAATCTTTATTTTTATCCTCAAACTTTCAGTCCCTTATTTACTCTGTTAGGCTGAATTTTGTAAATGAATTTTTAAAACTATTTACTTAAGAAATGTACTTTTCATTTTCATAATTATTGTTAATTAATTCTATGCCAAATCCTGGAATGAAATGTAATGCTAATTTCCAAACTGTGTGATGAGTCCGGTATTCAACTGCCAACATTTTTGTTTGCAAAGTTGTTATTTAAAGCGAAAAGTATGGAAAATATTTATGAACTCTATCAAATGTGGAAGGTATAACCAGAAACCAGGTATAACTTAGATAATATGAACTAATTAATTCAAAAAGTGTTTACAAAGTAGACAATCGAGTAAGCAAAAGCATATAGTTTTTGTCATAAAAAATATATACTTTTGCATATTCGATTAAAGTAGAATAGTAAAGTGAATGTTTGTAAATTGTACCACGGTCAACGATTATTTAGACCTATAGGATCTAAGTATCCTTTATCTTGCCTGCACGAACATTGATGAAAACCTATGTTCATTATTATGTAACATAACTAAATTAACTTGATGTTTAATGTTTGTACGCACAATACAAAATAATTATATCTTTTTACCTTTTTGGCACTAAAAATCTATATGTGGTAGTGTGTAGTAGATATATTTAGACTAGTCTGTCGCGATGTATTTAAGTGATAATACATTATCTTTATATCTATGCACTTGTAATGTTTGTTTAGTAGCTGTATACGAAATTTAGAAAATCTTAATCTTCTATTAGTTATGCTTTAAATTCGTGAATACACTCTTATACAGGACGAATGTACTTCGTCCATGTATACAATTTGGTCATAACTAACGTCATACTAACTAACAAATTTTCGCAACTGGAAAAGTTCAATATTCGTACTATTGTAAAAGGCTGTTGTTGCTGTATTATGAAAAGTATATAAAAGCAAATGTTTGACCAGTCATTAAACTCCAGTGAATAAATTAGGCCTAAATAATTAGGCCGTTGATGAAAATTGAAGCATAAAAGAGAGTTGTTTTAACTACATCCATTGCTTGGGCATAAAATATATAAGTGCGGCATTCACCAGACTTGGTACTTGAGACTTTACACAACCTAGAGAGTATTGCTATCATAAATTAAGCTGTACAACCAAAAGCAAGTGATTTTTACTAAAGACACTTAAGAGAAGATCGAATAAATACATGAAGGGAAAAATTATGCATCTCAAGCAATAAATGGTAGCTTAAATACCATTTCTGCGTTGCAAATTGCAATCTATATAGCTATGCTTTGATAAATAACCCGTTTGAATGGTGCATTAATTTTTTTTGTCTTAGGTATTTGGTTTAAAAAATCCATTTCACACCATGATGGCTTATCTATACCTAAATTCTAAATTGATGGTTTATCAGTATCACTGAGCATAGGAGGTGTTATCAGTTTGAGTCGTGTATATGTATTTGCGTGTGTAGTGTGTATTGTGTATATCCGTTTCTCACGAATTATGTGAAGTGGATTGCGTAACATCATGCATACTCGACTTGCTATAATACTCTATTTTACACGGATTAGGTGGAGATGTGTGGGAGAATATGATTTGAATGCCGAGTTTACCAGGACTGAAGGGACAAATTGACACGAACGTCATTTCACTTTAATTGTCATTTAATCATCGGTCAGAGTTGACAAGGGGGTACTACTCTATTCTGTTCACACTTAAGTAGCAGGTACTGTATAGGTAGTAAAAAATATACATTTATGTCATTTTATGTACATCCCGGTTTGTGAATATGTTTTGACTATATGTATTATGTTTACTTTGTTATTATAATTTTAATATTCCTTATCCTCGTTGCAAACATGTATGAATTTCTGATTGCATTTATTTCCTTATTAGAACGAAGTACATAGTTAAAGGAAGGCAAAATATTAGTAGCAAACAGATTATTTGTCTAATAGTTATTTGAGACATTCTAATTATCCAAGTGCAGCTTCGGTAATTAATAGCTCCTTTTTCCGGTACCAACGTAGTAAAAGTTAGGTATATTAATTATTCTAATGTGATTCTAATGTTTTTTTACAGTTGGGAGCTTTCTAATTAAGAGGACAATGAGTTCGCAAAATAATTCAAACCCTTTCCAAAACCTTATTACTACCTTGGAAGTTAATGGAGTTACCTACAAATATTTTGACATAAAAAAACTTGGGGACAAGTTTTGTAAGTTTGATCAAGTTATTTATTCAAAGTATTAATTTTTTAACTGTTTTTAATTATTGTGTCATGCCTGTGTTTTTGAACTCACGCAAACAATTTTTTTTCTGATAGATAAACTGCCTTACTCTATCCGAGTGCTTTTAGAATCAGCTATTCGCAACTGCGACGAAGTACAAGTCTTGAAATCAGATGTTGAAAAAATCCTAAACTGGGAAGTTAACCAGCATGACCAAGGAGGTGTGGAAGTTCAATTCAGACCTGCTAGAGTCATTCTACAGGTAATAATTAAAATGTGCCATCAGCATATTTCTTCACAGTAAAGGATTTAATTATAATTGTCAGATATTTTCGGTCATAGGATTTTACTGGAGTTCCAGCAGTTGTGGATCTGGCTGCCATGCGAGATGCAGTTAGAGATTTGAATAAGAATCATGAATTGGTCAATCCAATTTGTCCGACAGATTTGGTTATCGATCATTCAGTTCAAGTGGACTATTTTGGAACGTACGTTTTTCACTTGAACAACTTTAAATGACCTCTTCTAACCCCTATACATTTACATGTTTAGATACTTTAAAATTATAGTGTTTTGAAAGCTTTGATTGTTATTAAGTCAAATGATTTTAAATTACTATTCCTCTGTGTTCTGTGCATCAGATAATAGCATTAACATAACATTTTATGCTTGTTTTTGCAGGTCCGATGCTTTAGAAAAGAATCAGGCATTAGAATTCGACAGAAACAGGGAACGCTTCATGTTTCTTAAAGTAAATTATTGTCTTACAGTATCAAATTATTGTCTAATGTTTGTTTACATATTTTAAATCAGTATTTTGATGCTGTAGATAAAGACCGCTATTATACAACTATTGTATATTTTGTTTGTTACAGTGGGGTGCTAAGGCATTCAAAAACATGTTAATTGTCCCTCCAGGTTGCGGAATCGTTCATCAAGTGAATTTGGAATACTTAGCGAGAGTCGTCTTTAACAACGAGGTGGAATTATTATATCCCGACTCTGTGGTTGGCACTGACTCTCATACAACTATGATCAATGGACTTGGGGTGGTAGGCTGGGGTGTTGGAGGTTCATCATGAATACTGTCACTACTAAACGAAATGCAAATCCCCATTATCGCATTTAAATATTTACATTTATTCTTGGAATGCAGGAATTGAAGCTGAAGCAGTTATGATGGGTTTACCTATGTCCATGGTTTTGCCTCAAGTTGTAGGATATCGTTTAACTGGCGTGATGAGTCAGTTTGCTACTTCCACAGACGTTGTGCTTACCATAACGAAGGTATCTATTGCTTGTTTGACTACAATTACTAATATTTCAAATGAAGAACGTGTCATGTTCATGTATCAATAGTAGGATTCAAAAGAATGTGGAATGCATATTGGGCAACCAATCTTATTAAATAGCAGAAATATAACGTGTTGTTATAGATGCTTTTGTCAATAGGAAACAAGACTTTGAGGAATGTAGATACATGAGATTGGAGAACTATCCTAGCAGTTTTGAGTCAGATAATCTATTTTTATTAGGATATAAGGGTATGGTCAATGAACTTCTGTAGTACTCTTCGCTCACTTTGAAAGTATGTAAAACAACTTAAACTTTTATTGCTGATGGAAATGCACGGTATATGTATTGTATGTACAGGACTGTAGATTATTATGTGATAGTAAATGTATCCTTTGGATTGATAAGACTATCTTGGTGGAAAATGAAGCCTTCTTTGTAGAAAATATAGTAATACTCTTCTGGTTATAGTTTAGGTGCGTTACAATATTAAGTCGTAGATTTACCAAATTAGTATTCCTAGTAGGACATCTAAAGGCAATTCAGAAATAGTTTACATGATATATTTAATGTTACGAAGCAGATGCAATCATTATGTATGCTCAGGTTGTAGTTGTACTAATTTTATTTTAATTTTATCTAATGCAGCATCTACGACAAGTTGGCGTCGTTGGGAAGTTCGTAGAATTCTTTGGCCCTGGAGTGAGTAAGTTATCTATAGCCGACCGAGCTACTATTAGTAACATGTGTCCTGAATATGGTGCTACATGCGCATTTTTCCCTGTTGATGACATGACTGTGCAATATCTCCGCCAAACAAGTAAGAATAGTAAAAAAAAATGAGCATTCAAATTATGAAAATTTCTCAGAGTACAGAAAATCAAAATTTCGGCGTAAAAAATAGAATTTTGATGCAATAGACAATAGATTCTTTAAATATAGTTTATTTGCTTTGAAACACTAAAAATGAAACAAATTGAAATTATTGTAACAGATAGGGGCGAAAAAACAATCGCATACATCGAAGCATATCTTAAAACATCGGGCCTATACAGAAATTACAACGACATTAGCGAAGATCCTGTTTTTACTCAGGTATTTGAAATAAGCTGTATAAAATGACTAATCAAAGCAAAAACTTTAAAAAAGTAAGATAGACATTTTTCGTAAATGACTCAACTTTTTGGGAAAAACTTTTTAAATTACAATTTTCGTATGAAAAGAGAGTACTTCAATAAAAATGAAAAATAACAATTTTGACTACCATTTCACAGATTTTTGAACTTGACTTGGCCACAGTCACTTCTTCTATGAGTGGGCCAAAGAGACCGCACGACAGAGTTCCGGTAGTGGATATGAAGAAAGACTTTCAAGAATGTCTGAGTAACAAGGTAATGAAATTGTCAAAGAGGAGATAAATCTGAAAGAACTTTGAAGGCGAATTATTTGAGATGCTTGTTGTCATATTGGGAAATAAGCGTGAGTCGAGTGTTCGATCTAGTCATGATTTAATTTCTAACATGTCTCTAGAAAGTCACCCGACTCGTGCTAACTCCTTTATAATCGTATCTCAAAAATTAATGAAGATTTAGACAAAATGATAGCACAGATCGATGATAGCGCATCTCCCTTGTCGAGGATCTATTGGCTGTGATAACGTTGGAAAACTAGTTACGCACCGCCAGTAGTTCCTAGACAAAGAGAGACAAAGTTGTCATTAAATTAAATTTAATGATAATTTAAGGATAAAATGAAACAAAAGTTAGAGGAAGCTTCTGGAGAACGAAGTACAGCCACGTATTGATGATTTTTTCAAGAGCCCTTGGCGTTTGGAGCAGAAAACTTTACTTTGCTAACCTAGCTTTATGATGAAAATCTGTCATAGAGCTAGATAACCAAAGTTTGGTTTACCACTCTGCCGGGGAGGCTCACGTCCGCAAGGAGTTTAGACTGTTGAACTGCGTCTTCCTGTGTGTGAGATGTTCCATCTTATAGCACTAGAACTGCACTGACAGAGGTTCTGGCAAAGTGGTGTAGTTTTCTGGAAGAGAGATTCTCCACAGTCTGGATGAAACTACCCGGTGAGGAAATTAGAATTTACCTCATACCGACTAGTTTACATCCGCACTGCAAAGTAATTTCATGTAGATGCTGGCTGCTGGATAAGATAAGGAAAACGAATAAATTAAGATTATTTCTGATAAAACCTATCTTCCTAGTCTTCATCCTGACAATGAATTACTCACAATCTTAAATTACAAGTACAATGGAAGAAACATAAAACAGTATAGCTCAGATCTCTTGCAAATGACTTGCAATTTTTTTAAAAAACAGAAAATATTGTAAAAAAATACATTTTATGAAATGAGAAAACAAAATTTTGAAAAAACTTTGAAAAAAATGACAAAATTGAAAAAATTGAAAATAAATAACAAAATTAAGAAGGCTAATATTCGACAAAAGTCAATACGAAAAGGAAGAGAGAAAAGGTGGAGATGACTTCCAAGTTGAAGTACTTGAAAGTAACTGAGCAATTTCTTGGATCGCGTTGCTTTTAAAACAACTTCGGCAGGACAAAGGCCATCCACTCAACGCCTGTTGTATTGTCCAGGAGAGGAGTTAGAAGGGCGCCTTTAGTAGCTTCAGTGTTTTATAAATACTCTGTCTATGTATTACAAAAGTAAACCCGATGCGATACCTTGATTTGAACACAAGCATTTTAACAAGCTATGTCCATTGTCCAGTCACAGTGGTTGATGTACATACCAAGTACCATTAAATTCTACAGATATGAATGCTTAAAAACCAAACACCCGGCTATTCTTTTAGTTAGGTAGTTTACGTCCATTCTTTATGATATTGTGTTCCTCTTCAGCTTACCTTTAAAAATATTATTATGGAAATACTTATTTAGTAAGAAGTTTAGTAGGTACTAGTAATACCAGAGTTAATCCCTGAACCTTGTTGGCCTAAGTTTTACATAAGCTAACAATGAGTATAAAAAATCAGTTCTCAATATGTTATGCATTTTGCTTATTTCAATTTCTTGTTTTACACAATTCTTAAAAGTTCACCTATTATAATAGAATGCTCAATGTGAATATTGTGTTTTAAATGAGATCAGCAATGAACATATGCTTATGAAGTTGTAGGGCTAAAAATATATAATGTGTAAGAACAAAGCTATTTGATTAGTGATGTTAAATACTTAACTTACATGAAGCAGTAAGATAAAACGTTAATGCAAAGCGGAATAGAACAGAATGGAATGAATTTATAGCTGGTATGGTTCGATTGAGTACGACGTGACTATAACATTATGAACATTATGAAGTGACAATAGGTTTTATTACTTTTATATGATTTTCCGTATAAATGTTAATTATTTGTTTACGCACGCTTGACATTTGTGGACGAGGTCATTTTGCTTCCGTGTTAACAACGCCACATTCATTTCTATGTGTATGTGTGGATTCTGTGAATTTCAATTCCATTGCTACTTTGCAACGTGTACATATTTTACAAACATTATCATATGTACCTATATTATATAGGTACATCGATTCACTTAATTTACTGTGCGGAAACAGTCATAAAATAATCAACCTATTTAATACACAGTATAATTAAAAGTATTTTATACATTTACAGTAGCACTTGGTAAATTCAGTATTTATCACGTATAATATGTACATGAAGTACATGAGTGTGCTGCAATTGCTGCTATGTCCATATGGCATATTGGAGTTGAGAGTGATTCTCTAAAAAATGAAATAGGTAGCAAAATTGAATTTCTAATGAATGAACGAAATTCTTAAAAAATGCATGAATATTAAGTTTTTATCACAATATTATTTCGTTCAAGCTTCTGTGTATGCTTGTATTATATGTTTGGAAGAATTTGAATGGATTTTTATTACTTATTTATAAAAAAGGTCAAATCAGTACAGTAATTATAGGCATGAGGGACTTGTTGTTAGACAATTCAGACCCAACTACAAGTTTACATAGCATAGTGTCCATTTTAGGATGTTCATTAGTCTCATGGGGGTCATGCATGGTATTTTATATGTATAGTGATAATGGTTTGTAAGATTGTCCTAAGAATGAAGTATGCTTGGATTTTCAGATTGGCTTTAAGGGTTACGGCGTCCCTTCAGACAAGTTAGCGACAACAGTGCCATTTGTATTTGAAAATCAAGAATACACCATCAAACACGGTTCAGTTCTTATAGCTGCAATTACATCATGTACCAATACCTCAAACCCGTCTGTCATGTTGGGTGCAGGCAAGTTTTTAGATTTCTGTCGTCCGTTGGTATACTTGATTTCTATTTTAAGTATGGCTGAGTTATTGTGTTATAATTGGTTATTATAGGGTTATTGGCTCGAAAGGCGGTAGAAGCAGGACTGACCGTTGCTCCATATATCAAGACGTCATTGTCCCCTGGCTCAGGAGTCGTTACATACTATCTACAAGAAAGCGGCGTCATTCCTTATTTGACAAAGCTTGGTTTTGACATTGTGGGATATGGATGTATGACATGCATAGGAAATAGCGGTCCTTTACCTGATCCTGTGGCTGAAGCTGTTGAAAAAGTTGGTCTATTTGTGATTAAATTATACCATTTTCACAGCATTTTTAAACAATTAGTAATTTTTGAGTTAGCTTAGACTTACCACCTAATAGTGTATAGCATGCACAAAAGGTTAAGTTAAAACCATGTTTATATAAAATAAAATATTGTATTATTTTACAATTTAATTTTCAATGCTTTAGGGGGATTTGGTATGTTCAGGAGTTTTATCTGGAAATCGAAATTTTGAAGGCCGTATCCATCCTCATCTCAGAGCGAATTATTTGGCATCACCACTACTTGTAATTGCGTATGCAATTGCCGGAACTGTTGACATTGACTTTGAGACAGAACCCATTGGTATTTTACTTCATTATGTTCTAATCGATGGTTTTATTTTATACTTATATTCTATTTATAATTACTTATTTGAATGTTTTATTGTTTTATAGGTATCGGTTCAAATGGTCCTGTATTTTTACGAGAGATTTGGCCTCTCAGAGATGAAATACACATTGTGGAACAAAAGTATGTCATTCCTGCTATGTTTGAAGAGGTTTATTCTACCATTCAGAAGGGAAATACGCGTTGGAACGAGTTAGAAGCTCCTGAAGGACTTTTGTATCCATGGGACGCTGAGTCTACCTACATAAAAAATCCACCCTTTTTCCAAGGAATGAAACAGGTGTCTTCAGAGTGTCCATTTTATAATATTTGGTTTATTATACATTGACTTGACATTCCTTTTTTAACAGTAGTAGTAGCAATAATTACATCTTTTGTTGACTCTTAATACAATGTGGAATTCATAGACTCCTCCGCCCGTTGAGCCAATCAGTCAAGCTTATGTCTTACTCAACATGGGCGACTCAGTGACTACGGATCATATAAGTCCTGCTGGAAGCATTTCTCGGAACAGTCCTGCTGCTCGATACCTCTCTGAAAGAGGGTAACTAAATATAACTTTTGTTCGTTGTAAAATGAATACATATGTAAAGTAATGGTGTTGAATATTTTCATATTTGTGTGGAGGCAATGGATTAAATAATACATCCCTATTGTGGTCCCTGGCTTTGTATTCAAGGCATATCTTTTGTCATTTCTATTTTGGTTAGGCTGACTCCACGGGATTTCAATTCCTACGGCTCTAGACGCGGTAACGACGCAGTGATGGCTAGAGGCACCTTTGCTAACATTCGTTTGGTCAATAAATTGGTGTCCAAAGCAGGACCCAGAACATTACATTTCCCGGAAGGAGAAGAGGTTTATATACATTCATTTAAAAATAATGATTATCATATAGTTGTCAGCGATTAGCTAGTAGCCATATATTATAGTACATGTTTATGTAAAAATGAAAAGATGCTTAAAATGACAATGGTATGTAAAAATTAATATTGGTCTTAGATGGATGTATTTGATGCGGCAGAAAGGTACAAAGAAGAAGGAAGGCAATTGATAATACTTGCTGGTAAAGATTACGGTTCTGGATCTTCACGAGATTGGGCGGCTAAAGGACCTTTCCTTCTTGTAAATGAGATATTTTAATGACTATTTAAAGTATTCGTATTGTGCTTTAACTTAAAATTATGTTAAAATGCTATAAATGCAATTTACATTTAAATACAATTTATAGGGAGTAAAAGCTGTTGTTGCAGAATCATATGAAAGAATTCATCGTTCGAATTTAGTTGGAATGGGCATTCTTCCATTGCAATATTTGGAAGGTCAAACTGCTGAATCACTAGGAATAAACGCAACCGACACTTTTGACATTCCTGTTAATGACAGCATAAAGCCCAAACAACAGCTTACTGTTCGAGTATGTAAATTTCTACCTTTTCTCTTTAATCTTTAATGCCCTTACTTACATCTTCTAACATAAGTGTTGCATTTATGCCTTCCTTGATTGTCTTTATAATGTACATATTCTCTAACTTTTGCTATTTTTGCATAATTGTTTCCTATGTACTAATTTTTGGTTTTATGCATTTTTAGTCATCTTCGGGACATGAATTTTCTACTCTTGTAAGAATCGATACAGAAGCAGAAATTGCCTATTACAGGAACCAAGGAATATTGCCTTACATGGTGAGGAAAATTGTGGCCGATAATTGACTGGACTAAATAAATGGAAACATGGCATGGATACGCAATTCAAAGATTTTTAAAGACATTATGTATTAGAGTATGTATTAGCGAGTATATTAGTGTATTAGAGTAACAGAGTATGAAATATACATATTTGCCTACAGTGTAAAATCAATCATGTTTTTCTGCTATTGCTGTTGATTATGGAAATACTATTCTGATATTATGACATTTACTTACGGTACTTTTTCAACGAACAAATTAATATTCGACTGCACGAGTGGTTCGTATTTTCCTCTTTCAAGGGAACAAGTCTGTGTGCTATTGAATTGGTTAGTGATTATTTAATACCTTAATTACGATTAGTGTTTAGACGTTATAGGGAAAATTATGGTGATACGGGCTTGTTTTTTTCTATGGAATTTAGAAAGATTGTGATTCTTATCTTTAGTAGCCAAATGTTGTACTATGAAAACCAAAAATGTTAAGGTAATGGTATAAAGAACCGGTAACGGTAAGAGATGTGTATTATGTTTGTAGCGTAAATATAGAGTTCTAGAATTCACTAAGGGGTTGTAGTAAAGTAAATACCCATAATTTATTTACTTTAGGGTGCATAATATAATTTAAGATATTTCAATCAAATTCATGTAGCAATCAATTATTTCTTCCAAATTCTTTGAGTTATTAGTTGCGTTTCATGTATTTTGTTAAAACTTAACTATTTTAGCAATTAAAGATTAAATCTCTCACACAGAACATAAATAATGGAAGTTTTAATTTCTCATTATTAATTTACTAAATATGATCTATAAGGGAGGAGGTATTTATTCTTTTCTTCTTCTTGTCCATGTAAATTAAGGGTTTTCCTAAAGTTTCCCAATATTTTTCAAATTCGTTCGTATTTTGGGTAGTTTTGAGGTAACGGGTTGAGAAAAGTGGGGTAAAGAGTGACTGCTCGTTATAGCCACAAAAGTTAACAGAAAAAAGGTGACCCGACCCTGGTAACCTAAGAACCTAACATGGACCCTGTGGAGTTTATCATGTACAGGGGACTTTTTCACCAAAATTTCAAAAGGTTAGAGTATGTAACCCAGTGTTGCTAAAAACCGGTTGCTTTACACCTCTACTCTAGTGAACACCCATTAAGTTCATATTATGGTCTAAATTCTATAGCGAATTTGAAATAGTACATTGTGTAAAGTATGTAAAATTCGTGATGACTCCATTCATTTCTTGCCCTGGTGGGATAAGTCCTATTATTTATTTCTTACATTTTTATTCAGGGTTTGCTTGTCGCAAACATAAAAATTGGTAGATGGTTACACTGAATTAGCATTTTCCTTCAACTTTTGTCACCATGGATGTAGATGATATTGACACCAAAGAATCTAAAGTAAATAAATATACTGAGATACCAATACAATGTGATATCTGTGATCAGGAGCTCGGTTGGAATATTAAACTATCATCTATTTTCAAATGATTGAAAAATATTGTTTAAAAAAATTGAAATATATAATCTTGTATTCGTTTTTATATAAAAATGTATTATGTTTATTGCTGTGTCGTTGTGGCAAACCTTGAATAAAGGTCAGTGTTTAAAAACAAAAATAACTCTCAAGGTTGATCGACAATTTTCTTTTGTCTCAAACGCATTTTTATATCTTTATTTTCTTCGTTTCATTGTTTACTGGAAGTTGAGATTTTGAGACAAAGCGACTGGTTAAAACCAAGAGTATCATTGAAGGTAAGAGGCTCCTTAAAGGAGACTGGATCAAGGTAGATTTTTAACCTCTTTCTGGACATTGAAGCTTCTTTAATTACATATGTAATCTTTTGTAAAAAAATAGAAAAGGGACGAATTCAAGTGAAGTCGAAGCTCAATGTCGAAAGATTACTACAAAATCTTGGAAGTCCCCAAAAACGCTTCCGTTGATGAAATCAAGAAAGCATATCGGAGATTGGCTTTGAAATGGCATCCAGACAAGAATCCTAACAACAAGGCTGAAGCTAATAAACGTTTCCAGGAGCTTTCTAACGCCTATGAAGTTCTCTCTGATGTTAACAAGCGTCGACAATACGACAGTCCATCAACTTTCTACCACTCTGGAAACTCTGGAAACTCTGGATATGGACAGTTTGGGTCCTTTAGCAACCCAAACGACATTTTCGCACAATTTTTTGGAAAAAGTTTCCAAGATCTTTTCGCAAATATGGGAAGCTTTCAAAACACTGACAGTTTTGCGAATTTTGGAGATTTTCATGGAAGGCAACACTCTCGTTCGCATTCTCAAGCCTTCACCTCTGTTTCAAATAGCTTTGGAAGTCGGGGTAACACTATGGCCAGTTCTACGGTTACTACCGTTGTAAATGGAGCACAGACAACGACAAAAACAACTATCAACAATGGAATGAAGACTGTAACGGTTCATAGAAATGGAGTGTTGGTATCTCAGACGCAAGAACCTGTGACTGCTGCATCCTCTAATAATCAATTTATTCACTTTTAAGCCCTTTCATCCTTCTCGTTAGACGTGGTTCTCGAATGATTCATATTTATTGGTGACAATCATTAACTTTTCAATGCATATAGAATGTAATTCAATTTTCGTATTTCTGCCATGTAACTTTAAAATAATAGAACGAAATGATTTAATGTAAAAGATCATTGAATATCAAATCTTAAGTTAATAAAATTCTTGTAGTATTTTTAATATTGATGTAATTCAGATAGATCAGAAGCCCATCTCTGGTATTCATGTGTGTAGTGTTGCAATAAATAATTTATTACGAATTTGAATTTCTAAACATGTTCGTGTTCAATCTAACTATATAAATATTTGTAGTAGTGCACTGCGGCATGTGTTATGTCAAAAATGCAATGCATACAATTGATATGAATTCGATTTTGTCTGAAATTGAATGTGAATGCATGACACGGAATTTACAAGACAAACTTACAAACTCCACTCATCGGCAGCATCAACAGAAAGTATCGAGTTGAGAAGAATCAGGAGACTATTATTCCACAACCCAAAACTTAAATAATCGATTATAATAATGGTACAATTTTAATCTACTGATCCTTCTGAACTCGATACTTTCCGTCATAGGCGTAACCAAGGCACGTCAACTTATTTAGTTTCCAGGACTCCCTTGTATCTGCAACTGTGTATAAAGGTACGGCAAATAAATATTTTGCCATAATTAAAATTGAAGCTCGATTCTGCCCCCGAAAGCCCCCGAAATCGAGGCTCTGATTGGCTACACCGTTTATACGAAACTTTGTATAAAACGTATACCCCTTCCGGGGCTCCAGCTTTCAAGCTTCAATTTTATTTATGGCAAAATTGTTATATGCCGTACCTTTATACACAGTTGCAGATACAAGAAGGGAGTCCTGGAAACTAAATTCGTTGACGTGCCTTGGGCGTAACCAGGATTTGGTTTCGTGAGGAGGGGGGCAAACTCAAAGCATGAGGTAAATATGTGGTTTTTGCGGGAAAAAGTTGAGCTTTTGCCAAAAATGAACATAAAATGCCGCAAATTGGCGCGTAGCGCGATTTTATGTACTTGATTGGTAAAATAACCTCCTTTTTCGGATTTCAGGAGGAGCAATTGCCCTTTTGCCCTTCCTGGATGCGCCACTGCTTTCCGTAGATTGCTGTCGATGAGTGACGAAGTCTACATGAATTTCGAATAGTGTGTTTTCAATACTTGTTACGTTAGAATGATAGGATCATTTATTCTTCCTTCATCCTTGAGTGAAAACTGAATTTAACAACTTTAAAATTATGAAAAATGAATTATCCTAAGTTAACCAAGTTCTGTAATCTTCTGTATATTTCTCCTGTTGAGATTTACCACGTAAAATTATACTGCGAAGATTAGGAATAGCATCGGCTGAATCTTTCCAACTCTGAATTGTGAAGGGATTCAAAATTGCTGGTAACAGCACGGAATCATTTGACTGATGAGTTTCTACCAAAGCGATGAGCATTCGTGGAACAGCACACGCAGTGCCATTAACTGTGTGAACATATTTAAGCTCGGAAGAATTTTTGGGCAAGTAACGAATGTTTAAACGGCGACTTTGAAAATCTGTACAGTTGCTACAACTAGAAATTTCTCCAAACATGTTTCTTGCTGGCATCCAAGCTTCAATATCAAACTTTCTGTAAGCACTTGCTCCAAGTTCTACAGGTGGCATTTCTAATGTGCGGAAATGTAATCCCAATTTTGAAAATATATTTTGCTGAATATCTTTAATTTCTTCATGCAACTCGTTGCTTTCGACTCCTGACTCATTGGCTGTTATCCCGTACATTTCCACTTTATTGAATGCATGGACTCTGTAAATTCCTTTTTCTTCTTCTATAGTTGATGTTTCAGCTCGGTAGCAGCGGGTAACGGCAGCCAACTTCAGAGGTAATTCAGCTTCATGGAAAACTTTATTTTCTAACAGACTACTTATCCCCATTTCCGCAGTTCCAGAAAGACATAACTCTTTGTCAGACGATTCCAACCAATAAATCTATAATTTATTAATCAAAGTTATAAAAGTCCAATCACTTCTGTGTATATGTATGTATGATATGTATATAGAACTAGAGGCACTGTATAAACAAAGCACTTGTCATTTTTGTAGTCATTACGACTTAAATGTATTTACCTGATCCCTTTTCCCTCGAGTTGGAAATCCGCATGCTTCTATTACATGAGGTTCTACAATATCCGGAGCTATAATAGTCTTAAATCCAACAGCTTCAATTTCAGAAATCGAGTAACGAATCAGCGTTTGTTCCAGTTCTGCTAAAGGACCCTTGGAAAATTAATATAAACCAAGTTTTTATGTGTTTCGATTTTAAAATTGCAGTACAATTAAATGCAGTTTTTGTTATTGTATTGGTATAATATCGTTATTATAAAATCTCACCAGAAGTATATAACTACCGTCTAGGGCCAGATTTCCTAATTCCGTAAGACGTAAATATCCTTTTTTCGTGCAAAACTAAAAAAACACATTAAATTGATTGTTAATATCTTTAGAGGAATTTGAATGTTTAAAATAGAAATAAAGATACATAACCACATAACATTAAAGCGAACTATACATTCATATTGGATGATTGAAATCACATACATCATGAAATTCTGTCAATCCCTTTGGCTCCCTTGCTTCGCCATGTGTGTAAATAACCGTTGGTTCTTCGTCTGAGCATAGTGCGGCAGCCGGGTGAGAAAAATTTGGCCAAAAAAGAGCATTTAATAAAAGTTCTGCTTGAAATGTTTTTGCTTCTTCAGTTCGATTGTCTCTTTTCGCGTCTTGGAACAGGTTCCAAAGTCTACGAATTTTGTCAATATCGATGTCACTCTGTCGTCTCTTGATGTCTTCTTTGAAGTCGAATTGCTTACTTTCATCCAATTGCCTTTCCCAAGCCAATCTCTCGAAAACTTCTTTGGCGTTCGTAATCCAATGTTTAGATATTTTATTTTCAGGATATTTAGACCTAATGTCTTCTGTACTCAATGTTTCAATATTATGTGCCTTTTTGGTACTGAACTTTTTTGATGTAATTACTTCAGGTCTTAAAACTGGAATCCAATATTTATTAGACGAATATAATAAGTATTTCAAATTATAACCAAATCTACTACCTGCCATTTCAATGTTTTAAATGTAATACATTACATTTATTCTCAACTCAAGTCACTTATATCTTATATGTATTTTTTGTAAAAATTTTAATACTCCTATTTGAAGTTAAGTATCACGGATTTTGAAAATATTTGTTTGTTAACTACATACTCCGAATTAACCCGAAATTACTGACAATCGATTACAGGAACGAAACTTTATTTTTGATTTCCGTCAGCAGATGATTGCCGCCCGACCGGCCACATGGATTTCGCATGTTGTTGGATTCGACGGGATTATAATCTATTTATTTCACCCCGCCCGATTCACCCGGTTTTTGTTGTTTCCTATTAGGACCGAAATCCGAAGAAATGTATTTTACTTTCACCTATTGCTTTCACCTAATTCTTTCACACATGATGGAAAGATTAGAAAGTAGACTTTCTCTAATTCACTTTCTCCATTTCTCCAAAAGTGATTCTCATAGTACCCCATTAATTATTTCGTGTCTTTCTCTCCGAATTCGGACCAGGAGGGTAACGGACATATCTGAGGACTTGAAGAGCATTAAAAATAAATTAATATTTAGAATTTGGTACACTTTGGAATTAAAACACAGTCAAGTCATACCACAAACACAATGGAATTACTTATTCTAATATTCAGTACTCAAAATTTTGTAAATTACATGGCTGAACTATTCCTTAAAAGTCAAGATGAGCAAAATCAAATGGATCGGATGGGAGCAACTTTAGAAATATTTAATTATTAAATATTTTCAGGTTATATATTTCGTACATAGTAAATAACATACTTTATTGTTTTTTTTTTATCTATTGTACATTTCAGACATTTTAGAAGAGGTCATTTCACTGGAGAAATACTAGCAGGGGGACTTTGAAAGTGCTAAGATTAACAATCATTTACATTAACAACAATCAATCATTGTACTTAAAAGTGTTGAGATTGTGGGTAATTATTAGCTTGGAGGAGCCCTAGAAGTCTAGAACCTTTAATCATGCTCTTGGGGTGGTGTGAACCACCCGTTCTGTTCATGAATGGTAGTTAGGCCAGTATGAAAACGCTGAGCCCTGGCCAAAGTGTATTGTACCTGAAAAAAATTATCCAAAAATTAAAAGTTTGGGAACCTCAATTACACTTTACTTGACTTTACACATAAGGATACAAAACGAGAATGAAAAAGGTAGAAAAACTTGCTTTCGAAGATAGTCCATTTTCATCGTCAAAACGAATACGAGCTTTTCCTTGGACTAAGGTTGCAGCTATTTGCATAATTACAGACTCCGTGCAATAAACTGGACTCCAACCTTTACTTGTTAACAATTCCATGCAGATAGAACCACCAGACACAACGCATTCACCAGTTATCATTGGATGAATCACTCGAATAAATGGAGGTTGGAATGGATGATTTCCCTGTGGGATTAAAGATAAGGATTTCATATTATATTAGCATGAAATATTGGGTAGATGAATATTATTATGCGTATATAATTTCAGAGAACACTCCAAACACTCCAGAGTAGTTTAGAAAAGAAAAGAACCAACAAAAAATGTAAAGAAGTCTACAGTCTACGACATGCCTTTAAAACTTAGTATAAATATAAGCAATGGCAGTGTCCGAGTGGCAAACCTTGAATAAAGGTCAGTGTTTCAAAACAAAATATAAGTATCAACTATTACTTTGAAAGTGACATTTAATTGGATGTAGTCTTTGCCTTCCCGTTTCTTAAGCTCTTGAAGATCAGCATACAAGCTAGAATCTTTGTCTACACACGTCGATTTCAGACGAATGTTCCACTCGTATAAATTGTTGTTGACTAGTTCTACATCATAACAACCTATTTTCAAAAGTTGACACAAATTATTTCGATAAACTTGACTTTTACTAATATTGTTTCAAATGTACAAATATCAATTGAATTTAAAAATAACGATTGGATAACCTTTTTCATAGGACTGAGAACTGTAAATATCTTTCAGTTCTTTCATGAGTCGTTTTGAGGCTTGTAGTGATTGTGATTCAGTTAAAGCTTTCGCTCGTTCATGTTCTAGAATACCAGTATCAGTAATCTGCATCACTGTTATTCTAAATGCTTCGTTTTCTGCTTCTTGCTCAAGTTGATGCAACACCTCAGCTAATACCTCATCATCATCAAACTCTTCTTCCCCAGATTCCTCATCATCTACATCAAACTCGTACTCCTCTAGGTTGTCCATTTGTGAAATAATGAAATGCTAATAAGATTTAAGACTTCAAATAAATAATTTGTGTGAATGGTCTATGCTTCAAACTGTTTTACTTTTACTGCAGAGTTTGTTAGCGTTGAGGTTGAGACTATCAGACCTCATTCAAATGTTATCAAGATATTTCATGTATTCCATTATCAAAAATGAATTTTCAAAATAAATCAACTTTGAAACTATGGGGACATTACAAAAGAGGAAACGAATTTTCATTTATTGATCAATAACCGACATTATAAATAAATTACATATTACTATACCTTTATTATTGGAAATAAATTCACTCACAAGAATTCATTTATTGCATCAATCTGTCCTATAATAGCATCTCTAAATACTTGAACAACATGAGAAATTCTAATAATATAAATGAAGTTACACACCGAACTACTCATGTCACCAATGAAGTATGTGTAATATTTAGAAGAAATTGATATTTTTATGAACACCACAATATATAGTAAAATATATGTTTGTAATAAATGCGTTAAATTGATAATCAATTTTTTTGTACATTTATATAGTCATTAGAAAGCACCAGACGAATGCTAGGGCTTATGCATGAAGTAAGTTAAATGTTAAATTAATCTTTGTGATTAATTACCTACACTTACTGATTTGAGACATTTTTTTCAGAGCCAAGATGCAGGAGCGAAAACTTTACAGATGCTTCACCATCAAGGAGGTGGGTTGAGAATTATAAAAGATTAATTTTAGCATTTAATGTTCTTCATTCTATGCACGTGCAGATAATTCAGAGTTCAGAGCTATATGGCTATGTTCATAGAGATCCAATGATATGTAGTTTATTTTCTATTAATAAATGAAAATTTACTACTAATGCAAAATACTATATTTTGTCTATTACGTTCAAGAGATAACGATAAAAACTAAATTACACAAAGTAAATTTACAGAAAGACTTCTTTTAATATGTAGTGTGTATGTTCATTTCTTCCCCTTATTAAAGATTGTATGTAAAATGTAATGTAATGCTAAGAATATTATTATATACTTCCGTTGTTACTCATCTGGTACTTTACATTACAAACCACAGATGAAATTTTAAATAGTTTATCTGTATATTTATATTAATATTACGTAACTATTTAACTGTGTACTACATAAAATGAAATTGTTTTAATGATAATACTATTAAGATCAGCTGAATAGGACGGAGAAAGGTCTTGATAATGTTGACGCAAGTCTTTTAAAATCTGAAAAGCATCTAAAGGAAATGGAAAAAGGCTGTTGCTCTTCTCCCTGTATGTTTTGCTGCCCTAGAAAGACAAAAATGTTGGTTTCATTTCATATCAGATTTTAATAAGCAGTTTATGAGTATATGTATAGGTGATTGCATTTTATGTTGAAAAATTTGTATAACTCATTACCTAATAAAATTCGTTAATAATGTTTTTTTCTTGAAGAAACAAGCAACAAACGGAATCGAAGGATAAAAACTTAAAGCAAAATAAAATGAGACAAAAATCGTTGGTTTAAATATCAGATATTAATAAGTATTTTATGTTAAAATTAATTCATTATCTAATGAAATTCATAATTACTGTGGTCTTTTTTCAATGAAGAAACAAGCAAGAAATGGACTCGAAGGATAAACACGATTCATTATTGGTACCTTTAGAGCAAAATAACATGAGACAAAAATTCGACAAAGTTGGAATTCCGAGCAGGCTAGACGATTTCGCAAAGAATAATAATACAAATAAATCTTATAGCCAAGGCCAAGACCCAAATAACAAAACTTTTCACCATGATCCGTATGCAAACTTTAAATACTCTCCTTGTTCCCTTTTTTAAAATGAAAGCAAACGTTTCGCTTGAAAAACATGAATTAAGTTTCCTTTCATGATACGAATATGTGCCTATTGCTAAAAATTGAAATTAATATTATTGCACTTCATAAATTATAAAGCAATGGGTACCATACACTAATTTATAGTTTTCTTTTTTAGTATTGCTGCGGAGAAAGAAACAAAGAAGAATTTGGATGAAATAAATGCACATATCGGAGGTCTTAAAAACCAGGCGATTGATTTAGGTCAAACTGTTACATCCCATAACACTCAAATAACACGATTGAACAATAAGGTTTTATTTCTACTGTTTGTTGAAAATGATACGTATGCGTAATGTGTGCCTTAGGTGCCCTAATTTTGATGTTGTAATGTGTTTCTGTAATAGGCTGAGAAAAATATTGGCAAAATAGACATCGTATCAAATAAGACCACAAAACTCATCAATGACGTATCAGGCGATAAATCCAAAATATTTAATTTTAAATGCTGCCGATTATGCCACATAATGTAGTAATTTCATTTTTAGTCAGAAAATTTTGTACCTAAATACAACAAAGGATTATTTTGAGGTGAAACAAAATTACATGAAACAGAATTTTATTCAAAATAACAAAGAATGCTAATCAAAGTAAGTGTACATAATATAACAATTGAAAAGTCATGTCGTTTAGGAATAATAGAAGTATGAGAAAATGAAAATATTTGTATAACTGATTTTAGTTTACTAAATTATTTTCAATTAGATACTCCTCCCTGTCATCACTGTATTCCTTAATCCATTTGCGAATCTGAGCTTTCTCCAATTCTCTAGCTTGAATCACACTAACAGGATCCTTAGGGTTAGAAGACCGTAAATCTAAGTGGTGGGCTCCTTCAGGAATTATCACTGCTATTAAAGTATCTGACAGATTCTTAAGAACTCCTCCTCCATACCAAGGGTCTAGTAATCCATTGCTACAGGAAAAAATAAATATTTCATATACAATGCTACATGACTGACAAATAAATTACTAAATACTAGCCGAAGCAATAAAGAGGAAAACATGATTAATATTTACAATACAGCCAGAAAACGTTTGTCAATTAATTTGTTAAACAGATATAACTAAGTATCTAAATTCTTAAGCCATTACTTAAGCTTGTATACTTACCTGAAGACAATATTTGAAGCAGCTTTGATATCCCTTCCTCCATAAATAATTTCTGCCATCAAGGGTCGCGTTTTTACCTTCCATTTCTTCTCACAGAATTCTGTGTATTGTGTCATATTCCATTCCGTTACTTCAAACATGTCGTTTATTCCATCATTGCACATTGGCATCACCATCTCGGTACAAGCCTGCAGAAAATCCCAATTTCAGAACTTGTAACTATTTACAAAGGAGTTTAAGAAACTTAAACCTATAAAATAAATACATATCTTTTACACCCCTCTCTTCTATGCAAATAACTTGGACTTTGTATTTTGATATAAATTCTGAAAAAATGCTGAACAGTTTTCAGAGTTAGATTGCACAGAATATGAACATGATAAAGGTAATGTATTAAAAGGTGGAGAAAAATGTTGACAAGAGGGACGCACGGAATACGTTGGAAATTTGTTGACCCACAAAAGTCTCCAAATTTTAATATGTGATTGCTGCATG
>JAQFYB010001590.1:0-31217 GCA_034694085.1 Pogonognathellus longicornis | reverse complement strand
ACAGTTTCAAATTTTTCAAAAAACTGAAAGTACATTTTGAAAGACCAATTATATAGCTACAATAATATGAAGCCAGAGTTTTGATTTTATTCTCCAGTCAAGAGAAATAATTTAATTCGTTCAAAAAAGGCCATATTATCATACGAGCCATAGATACGACCCTTAAGGTACTATCCATTTGTTTAATGATTTTTATTATATAATGATCTATTATTGTCCAAAGTCCAAACCACGGCACTTTGAGTGTTAAAAATGTAAATTCCTGTGTTAGGTTGCGGGTTCATCAAAGTAAATTATTAAGTTGTAAATTAAATATCTTAAATATGTAATATTACAAATAATAACATGTCCATTTAACTAACAGTACTCAATAAACTTACAGTGAGTGTTTCATGTACATAAGCATGTTGTTTTGTTTAATTTTGTAGTTGTATTTGATTAATAAAATCGAACTATTTATAGGCACTCACCAAGTTGTTTCTTTTTTCATGAAGTTATCCATGCTCGTAGCCAGGGTACAAGTGCATCCCCAGAATACATTCGATGTCTCAAAAAGATGTTATTTTGCCATACAAGTTCAAAAACATGAAAAGTTTTTTTTAATATGATGCATTTTACGTTGGTTTTGACCTAATTTAATCCACTCTCTATTATGGGCTCAATTGTACCTCATATTCGGATTTTGTCCTCACGGAAATCGATTTCTGTACACAGCTTGCTGTGTACCCCCCACCCCCAAATTATAATTCGGGCTACGCGCCTGGTGTTACCTCATATAACCAAATTGTTATCTAGTTTTTATAATGGATCTGCGATGGAAACATGGCATGCATGAAAAAAGCTCAAAAACATCAAGCCGACAATAATTTGACAATCTGGTTTGGTCTGCGTAGTTATTGTGTAGTTCCTTAAATAATGCAAAATTTTCGATGTCTAAAAAATTCCAAAGCATGTCTTCAATTACCCTAAGTTAAATGCATCAAAATGTATTATAAGTAGAGAATTGGCATGTTAATATAAATCATGTCTAAAAACTAATTATTAAAAAAATCTAACGTCTAAAAATAGCACACTCATGTTCCATTGTACATAATATATATATTGTATGGTATATTTACGAAAATCAAATAATACAACCGCAGAATACTTAAACTAATGAAAATTTTGATGACAATCTTCCCCGAGCTCGCTTCCAGAGCCAGAATAAGATATTAACATATTTATTATCATATCACGGCGATGAAATTGGACAATTCAAGTTATAATTGCAAGTAGCAACCATAAATTGTACATGGTCATTGGCCAGTTTATTTGCATGAAATGAAGAAATATTGTATGTGCACATGAAAACATGTAAATTTTGACTGCGAAATGAAATCTTTGTGGCTATTAATGAGTCGGTTTTGTTAGGAAAAGAATAGTTGAGCAATTTAAGCGTGTAAAAATACAATTGGATGTGAATTGAATGTGTGGTATGTGGACTACTCATGAACATGAAAAAAGCTTTACTGCAGCTACAAATTGTCAATGACGATGTTAAATATCATTCATGAATATGTATGTATGTATATCTTGCACATATCCTTACCGCATAAATCTACTGATACATGTTAAAAATATTTCAGCCATGTGCATTTACTACAGGCAATTATGTGGGCTTCAAGTCATAACTAAAGATTTATACACATTTTGCCGTCAAAATGTCAAAATGCCATGCCCAAGTTTGAAGGTTGTAATAATTTGGAATCGACACAAGCATTCAAATGCTTCATTGTGGTTCCTGCAATAAAATAATATTCTTTCCATTGAACAAAATCGTTTTCACAACTGCTGCAGAAACTTTATTTGCAGAACTTCTTCCTGTGCTTTCTTGAAACATAAATATTCACGGCATAATTAATTTGGGCAGTTACTTCTTTTGTACTTATAATTTGTCGTCGTACTGCATGATGAAACATTGGCTATTATTTTCTACCCAGAACCTAACAGAACATTCAGCAGGATGCCACGTCCTAATCTTAATCGTTTAATAGCGTCATCCTCATCAACATAAAATATAATTATAATATTATAATAACAAAATAATATTGCTATACTGTAGTTCTATTGTAACAAAGGTACAGTATGTAGCTAGCACCTACACTCATAAACATTTTACGCTAGGAAAGAGTTGATTTAATTTGTACATTTAATATGAATTAGTGTTCATTACAAGGTTTACTTACAACAATTAGCTTTAGCCCGTCTACAGTCTAGAATATAATATTATTTACAACACAAACACAACTCTAATTCTTCTTGATGTGCAGGGCTAAGCAACTAAAGAATGATGATGATATAAAATGTACTTCAATAAACCCAAATCCACTACCACCTTGTCTTTTATTATTACTCTCTCTCTGCTTTTTCCTTACTATCATCGTTACCTTCTTTCGACTGTTATGAAATGCTTTGATGCCTGTAGCTACTACAGGAGTGATCATGGGTATCAGTAAAATGTAAAAGGTATAGTAATGTAATGACTGTTAAGCTTTTGGTATACATGCAAAATGTAATACGTCTTTTAAACAACTACCATGAAGTAGTATAATAGTACTACTATTATAAGTATTATAACATATATATAGTCAATGCAAATGCTGAAAAGCTTTATACGCCATATAAAGTTGTAACCAGCAACTGTATATTACGGCATAATACAGCATCACCTCTATTTAATGCTTGTAGGATGACTAACAATCAAGATTAAACTAAACACTATTACAGCAACAACCAAGGCCGTACCGAGGGGGGAGGCTTAGGGGCTTAAGCCTCCCCCAGGATTTCTAAAGTCACACTAGATATTAAATTACTATTTTTATTGAGCATGATAATATTATATAGGCAAACAATCAATATATAAATACATGTGTTTCTGACCAATACTTGTAGAATAAATCCTGAAAAATAGTTTCCCAAAAGAAATTAACAAAAATTGCGAAATTTTTCGCGCTACGCGCGAATTTTATGTGTTGTTTGATCATTTTTCCCAAATTTGCTGAGATGTATCATACAAAAAACAAAAATGAACAAATTGTTCATATTTCATATGGCTGACATTTTGCCAATGCCATGCATTTCTAGCTATAGCCTCCCCCAAAGAAAATCCTGGGTACGGCCCTGGCAACAACGTTACATACACTACTGTGTATGATACATAATACATAGCTTAAATCATTAAATGTACTAGTTCTGCAGCAGCATCATCATGATACTAAAGTTACAGTGTAGTGCCGTAGTTTTCTTCGAAAAAAGGTTCACAAGGCCCAGCAAAATTTTATTTCTAATTTTCATTGTATATGTTCGGAAATTGTAGCATGTGTCTAAGTAGGTGAGGTTACACTATTCTGAAGCCTATAACAGGCGGGCTCATTAAAGAAATCCTAGCATATTTAATAATATTATTCAATCATGGAAATGGAATCCATATTTTATTTCGACATAACGAACGCTAAAGTATACATGTATTTTACAAACTATGCGTGACCTAGAACATTTTATTTCAAAATGTTTTACCTAAAGCATTTGGCATTTCATAGACTATTTTGTATTTTGAGCCTAAATCATTTTGCGCATGGTAATACATACTTAGACTATTTTGTTCATTGAAGAAGATATTTTAGATCATGCATTTCAGCAGTTTTTATTTGAGAAGGAAAAAACTATTCTCAGTTTGTATTTGGAGAAAACGTGTAATATGGCTTGCTAAGCGCTCTGAAGAAAAACTAATACATATAATAACGGTTTCATCGAAACAGATACTATTCCCAAAGAATACAAATTCCATAAGCATTAGTACGATAAAATTGAAATAATGGTAAAAAGTTATTGTTAGTTAGAGCCAAGTACGAAGAGCCCTGAAAATGATGTTGAGACTACAACATATGCCGCTACGGGTCTGTAGCATGAATATAAAATGCAGAGTTGTACAGTTGCATTTTGTTTTGTATTTTATTTTGTTGTATGTCAGAGTTTTGTAAGGTAAAAAGTAAAAGATGAGGTGAATGCATTATACAACATAACATGGAACAAGAAAGAGCTACAAGCTATGTGTACTTATTGAAGAAGGTAGGGTTGTTCTTATGTGTAATATAAATGTAAGGTAAGAGAAAAAGAGCTACCTACTTGAGCATTTACTGACTCACCTATCATTGTACTAACTGTGCGTATGACATAAGATATGTAGTATGTTATGTAATATACTCGAGAGAAGGTGTACGTATAAAATAATATTATAACGATAAAACATGTATTCATGTATATAAGTAATAGTAGGTGTAAGTTTTATAGCTAAAAGCGATTTACTCATAACATAGAAGAGAGAATGGACGGTATGACTTGGACTTGGAGTCTCTCAGTAGGCGAATTCAATGTTATACACATAAGAGGATAAGGTAAACTTTTAGCTTATAAACGAGCACACACCATACCAACAAACAACCAGCAATTCTTTCATCCGACCAAGAACTGACTTCATTGTGCTCATGTATGTGTTTAAGTTCTAAGAGGAGTAATGTTTAAGACTGCAAACTTATACTCGACTATACTATTGTGACAAACGAATCAACTTTACAGCAACCTTACGGAAATGCACTTCAACTCTACACAGCATCATCGACGTCTTTACACTTTACTCACAGTAGTGTAAGCTAAAGCTTCAGTTTACTGCTCTATTACTGTTTTCTACATCAGTCAACAGTACTTTGCTATTATATTTTATATTACATCATCATCGTCTTTTCTACATTATTATACATATCTTCTACAAGTCTATAATATCATAATAATATTCAATACTGTCTTTGCTTCTTTAGACATTATTATCTGTGGAGGACGTGAATACTCTGCTCATTATCCAGACTTGACTCTACTACTTGCAGCTTACTACACTAGAGGCGAGAGAGACATCATTCCGACTTAAAATTATAAATACCTTTACAACTTAAATAAAACAAATGGTGTTGCAAATTCTTAAGCCTCCACGAAACTCTTGTGATACAGACAGAAGAAAGAACAATCTCTAAACTCTAAACACACTGACTGTGACTGCTCAAAAAGGAGCACGGGGGATTTCTTCTAATGTCTTGACCAAATTCCACAACTTTTGTTTTCGTGTACTGCTCAAATTGAAATCCGAGTACATCATGACATCCAAATTGGAGCTACAGATCACTTATACCATTTGGAATTGGATTGGCTTTTTAACGTGAACCAATATTCTATTTATTCACAGTTTGGAGTGACGTGTTTGTTTACATTTTGCAGTCAAAACAATTTCATTTTTGTCATTTGGATTTACAATTTCCATCAGAAAGTGTCCATTTTTGAATGTAATGGACCACAGTCCGTTACTTTGCAACAAGTCAAGTAATATACAAAATCAAACACTTGAGAGATGCTTTGATGAAGGCTCAGTTCCATACTTTGTTTTGACTATAATTATACCGTCCTACAAAAACAAATAACGAACATTTGAAGATGACACAAATAGCACTGCAAGTTTACAAATATCAACATGTGACGTAACAACTGTAAACTTTCCTGCACTAGACTGGATAATCCGCTCAATTAACCTCATGGTATCACACTGTCAATGTCAATAATCAATAATCCACCCGTAAAGTTGTTAAGTCAATATTAATAATGTCCTTATCTACTTGTTTCTTATTGTGTGCTATATTATAGTTGATAGTGCTTTATCACCGGAACCACAACTAACTCGGAGAACAGACCATAACAAATACAACAATACCAGTACAACCTACTTTCCACAAATCTTGAAAACCGAATAATTATTTTCTAAACTATATTATTTGAATGGATTTGTGATGACCAGACATGACAAACTATTTGAACCAAACCTAGAGATGTCTTTCCGTTCCCACTAATTGGTTCGGTCGGATGTTTACAGAGACGTAAATTGAATACTATATAATATACATTACTATAACGTTGTTTCTGTGCATAATCTAAAAATAGACCCTGATCTGCACACTTATTAACTTGATTATCGTTATCGTTCACTCCAGAATTGATCTACAAAGGTGGACTTCAGTTACCTCTGTTAAGTTATCTGAATATTTCAGTAATTATTACACAACAAACATTATTGTTCAGTCATTCATCAGTTACTGCCCCTTCACCCCTTGTGTTACATTAATATCAAGATAAGCTACAGTTGGTGCTACAATAAATTATTGGATGGATGTCATAATAGTTATATACAATATAAGAATCAATTGAAGCAAGTTCTAACCCAGTCAAACTTCGCCACACAATTTTATACTATTCAGAGAAACCACGTTAGATAAGAACGCCTGTCCTTGTCAGCCGCTTTTCCGGAGCTCCCACTGTCATCATTAATGGGACCTCTGCCAACACTTTTATAGGTAAGGAAGTTTAGCATTTTATTAGAGTCAATGCTACTATTTAATGTTTGTTTATTGTATTTTGTCATTAACGATAATGTTATAGCCAACATTTACAGAGAAAAGATATTTATCATGCTACGAAACCCCTTCCTCTTTTGAATAGTTATAATATTAGTATAGTATCAGTTCCTCGTTCATTATCCTCCATTGAAATAAACTCATTGCTCATTTAGTTTTTATTGTTTTACGCATGATGTATGCAGCGAAAAAATAATTTTTAGGAACAATATAAAATTTAATTTCAATATCGTTTAAATTTTTTACTGTTTGCTGAATATTTTGTCACATAATCAAATAACATCTGGACTTGTCTGATAACTTTCCAACTTTCAATCAACTTGTATATTAATTGGCTTTTCCTAATTCTATATATAAAATTGGTAGATTTTAGTGGAGCCTGTAGTTTAGTTTGAATTGTTATCGTCCAAGTACAAATTCGGCCTACGCTTTGATTGACTACTTTCCATGTTTCCATGATGCCATGTTGTTTTTCAAATGCAACTAAACTCACGTTTCGTAAGTTTTAACTTTAAGGCTGTACAGCAAAAAAATTTAAATAGAGATTAAGAAGGTCGATCAGAACAGAACTGAAGGAGAGCTTACAGTTTAAAATATTTACATAATTTATAACAAAACCTTGTTTTTAATTAAAAGTAAATAACTTACAATTATGTCAGAAGTTGCAAGTATGAGTATTAGCAGATCTTGTTTACTTTCATTCAAAATTGTTCGGCCGGCAGCCGGCAATAGTATACACTACTTGTGAGTTTTGTGATAAATGAGATGCAAACATTTATTACACTTACAATTAGTAGCCGTAAAAAAATGAGATGTGCACTTTATAAAACTTTATAGACACGAATAGTAGTTGTTATAAAAGTTGCAATATTCAGTCATTATACTTAAACATGTTTGGTAATAAAACAGATTAGCTATTAATAATATGCAGCATCGTTTATTTTAATACGTTATATGACTATGAAAATATTTAAAATATGTGTTGCAGTAGTAATGATATGTTGACGATTAACATTGTGCTTCATTTATTAAGTTCTCTGGATGAGGTATGAACCAAGGTTGTCTTGACAATGATATCATCACAATGTTTTCCTTATAGGTTTGGAATATAACAAACTTCCAAACAAAATTATTGAAGCAAAAATTTTGCCAACCAATGCCCACCAAAGTAAATCTTTGCTTCAATATTTTTGTTTTTAAGTTTGTTATATTCCAAACCTGTAAGGAAAAGATGATGATGATATTATTGTCAAGACAACCTTGGTATGAAACATTCCAGTATCATCCATTTTTGAAATATTTTATTTCAGTCTAGATTTGCAGTTTTCTATGGATAAATATATTATGAGTTATAGTGGCATTCAGTAGAAAAGAGTAAAGACAACAAAAACCGTGTTCAGTTTACCTATACTTTGTGCTGCCAATTTGCGAATGAATTGATAATGTTATGGGGTAGGATGCCATACGGCATACCACATATTGTAGCACACCAACCCAAATAAGCCGCAAAGATAATAAATACAGATATCTGTTTTGGATACTAGCTTTCTTTATGTACTTTTGTTTGCAATAATATTATTGTATAACATTACAGACAGATTACTAGGTATTATTAACGCTTGTAACACTGGGAGGCTCTTTATTAATTGTAGGGTGTAATATCAGTGGCGTAAATAGCACCTATGCAATCTATGCTTCGCATAGGGTCCCCAAAGGTTCAGAGGGCCCCCAAAAGGCAAATATTTAATCAAATGAGGTTATTTTCCCATAAAGTGCAAAAAAACTCGGAAAAGTTCGCGTGAATTTGATGCATTTGGATTGATTTTGGCCCAAAAATCGGTGCTTGCATAGAGGCCCCAATTTATAGTTACGCCAGTGTGTAATATTGTAGGGTTAGTTGTGTTTAAGCTTGCTGCTAAAATATTATTCTTATTACTTTAGGGAACCTAGGTATAAAGCTTATAGCTTATATTATTATTGAATTATGGAATTGGAAATACCTAACTTATTGTGTTCATTCGCATTACCCAGGCGCAATTTAATAACAGAATTACAGAATTTTCAGCTCCCTTGAATTAGAGAATGTTAATAATACATCATAATTATTATACACATGTCGGTAAATAATACAAACCAAATGAGAATTGCTCACAGATTTTCTTTATTGTCGTTTATATCCCAGATATGTTGTCATAATATTATTAGTATGGATACAGAAAAATACGATCCGTACATGTACAACATGTATACTTCATTTTATTATTTCACGGCTCAGTCAAATCTATTTATTTATTCAACAGCCTAGCCTGGCTATGACAATACATTAGTATTTTTAATGGCGTAACAATTGCAAATCTAAATTACAACCCTGCCCTACCTTTTTCGATTTTGAACATATGCATTTGATAGTAATTAGTAGTGACATTTATTTAACGGTAGTGATTTCGTATAGCTGTGAGATTAGTCAACATTATTTTATAGTTAATTATTATATCAAGTATGCAGTGTAACACAAGAGTTCCATGGATGATGGAATGTGTGGCTTTCAAATGTGGGGAACATTTTAGAAGTTTGTAACTAATTATTTTTCTAAACCATTCAAAACATAAAAGTGACAGTCGGTGTTATTATCTGTAGAGCTAGAGCTGTGATTATTGAGTCTTGAGTTAATAAGATACAATTTGTATGGTCGTCGTAAATATTATAATTTTCTGTCTAAATAATACCATTAATATTATTTTATGCGATGTAAATAATTTTTATCGTCCTCTGACCACAGGAGTGAAAAAGATGCTGGGTCAAAAATTGGAGAGCAATTTGAAATCCGAAACTTTGCCGAGATTGGAAGGACAGGATGAGGACGGAGAAGCCCTAGAAGCTCAGTTTGATATTATCTCTATTGCTAATTCTTGCCCGGATTTGTCTATTCTCGAACCCCCTGAATCTCACAATGGGACTGATGGAATGAGGGTAAACCCTGCAGTGGTTCAAGACGGTGGAGACAGCGTGGATGGTATTTTCTACAAGACAGTAGTAATTCCTAACAAGCTACCCCTCAGTTTTCGAAGAAGGTTCAGTGGCAATTAATCAATAATCTCAACTTAACACGTAGCTACGCTTTCTTGCAATTAACGGTGTTCATTTCCCCATTTTTCATAGCGGAAAATTAATAGTAGAATTTTTTTTTTGTTTTTAGCACCAGTTTAAACAGTTTAGGAGTGGAGCAGGAGTTCTGCAGTCGAGCAAATTCAAACGCTGTTGACGGAAACACAACCAGTGTACTTCAACCCGGACGTGTTGCTAAAGTAATAGGACAGTTGGAGAAAAGTTTGAAGAAAGAAACAAGCAATCTATCTCATCAAACACATTCTACAGAATTTGTGCGAAGTAATTTGAGAGCATCTCACAATGGAACAACGGGATTTCTTCATAAATCTGTTTCAACTCCGTCAGTTCCACAATAGTAAGTTTGTTGTAAATGTGAATAGTAAATAGAACTAGTGAAGCTTAGTATTAACAAATTAAAGTCAGATGGAATGTAATAGGATTTATTCGTCTTTTGTTTCGTAATTTATTCATTTAATTGTTTTAAAACCTTGAATGATAATTGTAGAACTAAATGTCAGAGAAAATGAAATGACAATTATGATAGGCTATGTTAAATTAATCTGTGCATTCCAAACCGATTGTAGAGCAGTTAACCTTCGTAGATACATGAAAATGGATTGGAGTGCATTTATAGGTGTCAAATCCTGATAGTAATGAATGTCAAATAAAAAGTTTTTACCCAATAGATTATTCTCACTAAGTTATTTGTCAAAGACATACATTTATAAGTATTTTCCTGTTTTAGACTTCAGACCAAGTGATACGATACATACGAACCGATTAGCTTTAATTTTTAATCTTGTTTAAATACTTTATCGTTAAAATGATGTATGTGTTTTAAACGTTTTATGACAATTTGTAAAATGTTATTAATTAGAAATATAGTGTAAAGCTAATGGACCATTACTGGAATGGAATGATTTACCATTACTTTCACTTTTGATGACGTACTTATAAATAGCTGTATTCAATTGTAGGGCAAAGATGTGCCAGAAAGTGTGTTTGACATTCGGGGCTACTAACTAAAATATATTCTGATAAGTCTACATTCATGGAGGTGATAATGATAAGTATAAATATGATAACATGTAAACGTTAGATAAGGTTCAACTATGAGAGATAAGGTGAATTCAATACTGAAATCAGTATTACAATGCCCTTAGCTGCTATGGTGGAGCTGCCGCATGTATATTTTATCACTTCTCGCACGATCACATAATATAAAACATAGTGTAAAAGTATAAAAGGTTAATTTTGCCAAATGTACAAAATTGTTAAAATAGCAATTGTCTCCTCAGGTAATTTCTAGTACTTCTTAAACTGTTGTCTTTTAAAATAACAAATTTATTCATTTAATTTCAGTTTCGGAAGCTCGTCTACTGCCTTAATTGACCAGAAGCATAAACATTCAACACAAGTAAATTTACGCCAGTCACATGCCTCTGATGCGATTCCGCAACATAGCACAAAAAGAAGCTTTTTTCGCCGCAAAAACAAAAGCAAAGGAGGATCTTTAAACTCTCACCCACCTGTAGTTGTACAATATCTTCGAAATAACGTCAACATGGATAATCATGACGACAGGATGCCTGAATCTTTAGGCCATGCTGCTCTTTACGATTTAAGTTTAGGCCTTCAGGATTCCGACGCAGAATGCTGGGCTTTATCAATGAGTCCCGAAGTCGTTTCTAAACTTGATGACAAAGAAGTTAAACGACAAGAGCACATGTAATTGACATCAAATTATTTGTGCAATGATTTTAGTATAGTATTATGGTTGAATGGGTGATTTAATTTATCCGAGGATAAAGAAAATTGAACATATTTGCTCATTGCTGAAATTAAAACCCAAAGACACTTAATGACACTTAGTCTTACGACACAGCTCGCTTACTCTTCTGGGGGAGTCAGTGTTCTAGGGAAATGACCCTAAGGATTTTATTGAATTTTTATTTTAATACATAATCTGATATATAATTTTTAGATTTGTAACACAATTAATGTTTTGAATGCTAGGTACGAACTAATTCTCACGGAGAAACATCACTGCCTAACACTCGCATTAATGCATCATCTATTTGTTGGAGGTATGAAAAATATCGGTCTGTCACGTCAAGCTCGGTTGCTTTTTCCAGATCTTAAGGAGCTGCTCCAAGTAAGCAATCACAGTTATGTTTTTATTGTAATTGTTTGATTGAAAATGTGGGTTTTGTAAATAACTTAACCTTTTTTGTGAAGGTACATTTTGCTTTCCTTCGAAGAATGAGAGAAAGACAACTCAAGTTTAGAGATATAAATCAGCCGATGGACACGCTGGCGGATATTCTTGTCGACCAATTCACAGGCGATCAGTGGAAGCTTATGATTAGACTTTATGGATTGTTATGCGCGTCTCATGCCAAGTCTTTAGAAATGTTCAAGGCCCTTCTCAAAGATCCGAAGTTTTCACATCTTGTTGCAGTTTGGGACAAAGAGGTATAATCTACAACAAGGTTTGTTAAATTAGTTCTTAGGTTAAATTTTGATGACACAATATTTTTGAATTGCAGCCTTTGCTAAGTCGAAAGAATGTGAGGGAATGTCTTCTACTGGTGGCTCAGAGAATTACTAAATATCCTTTACTATTTGAGCCTTTGCTGAAGACAGGTGTTTCGCAAGAAGAAAAGGACAAAATTAAAAAAGCTTTGACATCTTCAAGAGATCTTATTTCAAAAGTTAATGAAAGAGTTGCTGAAAGAGAAACGTTGATCGAGATTTGTCAAAAAGTTGATCCAAAGTCGTACGTTATAGTTGGGCAACGTAGACGAGGAAAGGAAGATATTATGTCCGTACCATCTCGGAGACTGCTATTCTATGGTCAGGCGGTGGTTAATTGTAATAGAGTCATGGGAGGTATTTCTTCAAGTATGAGTTCTAACGCAGCAGCTGCTTCTACCAGGAGTGTACCTTGTACTGTTCTCATCCTCACAGATTCTCTTGTCTTTACTCAAGAGTTTAGTGGACGACTCCATTTCGTATCTCCCGTAAGACTTCACAAGGAAATCCTAACAAATTATGTATTCCGGATTTATTTTGGTGAAAATGGTATTGTTATTAATACGGTTAATTTGATATTTTTATAGCCTGGAGTTGTAATGCTGAATAATCTAATTGTTCGAGAAAATGCTGGTCAAACTACGTCATTGTTTCTCGTATTAGGAACTGGAACAGCAAAACCGGAAATGATTGAATTGCAAGTTATATATCCATCAGTTCGAGAAATTTGGATGGAACGAATAAGGTAATAACGAATATGGAACTATATTAAATTATGATCTTTTTCTGGTAAACAATGCATTCATTTTATTGTAACTCCTTAATGTTAAAACCTTTTTTCCATTCAATATTACAACCTTTTTTCCATTCAATTTTAAAAACTTTTTTCCATTCAATATTAAAACCTTTTTCCATTCAATATTAAAACCTTTTTTCCATTCAATATTAAAACAAAGATTAGAGCTTATAAAATTGATAAGTTATTCGGTACAGTGTTTAGTGTCAATTATGTTGAGGGTTACCTGTGTCACGGTAGGTTGTGGACATGTTTTTAAAAAAAATTAGTCAAGTTAGCAAATTACTACGTTACGAAGCGTCGTTTTATATTTAATATGGAGAATTAAGAATATGAATGTAAAATGTTTAATTCCATTTCAAATGTGTTGATGGTTTTATTCCTATTTATAGAGATGCAATTTCAAAATTCGAGGAGGATGGAGAGGCAGGATCAGATGCAGATGAAGAATTGTCTACGGATTCAATAGACTTTTCAGATATAAAGACCACGAGAGCTTTGGGTAAAGCCACATTTTTTCCATTTACAATAATAAAAGGTAACCTTGAAAATATAAATATAATTTTTGTTGTTATTCATTATTGCAGAAGAGCTACAAGAACAGGACAGACAGTTACTAGCCTTGCTAAGGTCTCGGACTAAACTGGTGGATAGTCTACGGTCTGATAAACCTCATAACTGGACCGTTAACCATTTTGAAGGGAAAGATTCAGTTCTGAATGCAGTATCTCTCGCTGCCAATGTAATTTTAATCAACATCACAATTATACTGAATAGTTTATCATATTTAAGTCCAAAACCATTAAATTGCTATTTTACATTATATGTTCGCAGGAAGTACAGCACATGATTAATAATCTTGATACTGCTGGAGCTATCGGAGTGAATAGAAGTGCAAGCTGTGTTGGTGAACATATCTCATCTGTTATGCTAGCCGGTCTACCAAAGCGTGCAGACACATTTGGTGGTTTTGACAGTCAACAAAGAATTGCGATGGACTTCTCACACAACGACAATAGTAAAGTGCTTCTTCAAATGGTCATTCAGTTGGCGGACCTTTGCGGGGAAATGTTTCAGCAAATGGTTCCTCAGCTGACACCTAATGTTTACCAAAACCATAATCAACTACAACGAAGAATGGAAGATTTGAGAGAAGCTCAGCAAAGGTTAGAGACTGAAAAAGCTCTTTGGCAACAAGAACTTTCATCTCAGAAGGACGAAATTGATAAACAAAAGAGTGAATTAAACTCGATGAAGGAATCTTTACAAAAGGAAGAGGCTGATATAAGTCAGCAAAGAGAACAGCTTTATAGGTAAATATATTTATTATTTACGTCACTGTAAATAAGTGGACAATTTAATTGTATTACATTTTTGTATTTCTTACATAGAAAACTGGAGGCTTTGCAAAGGCAAGGGATTCGTCCAAACCTAGATGCTGGTTCTCCTAATTCGACTACAAATATCGAAAGAAATACAAGTAGTGCTTCTTTGGTACCTGCTCGTCGTCAGCCTATTCCGACACAACCTCCTGTTGTACCTCCTCCTGCTTCGACTAACGGACTAAAACAAAAACAGCAGCTTCCTCTTCACTTAGCTGCTTCTTCGTCATTCAAAGGAAGCATCAATTCCGGTTCGTCGGCTGAACCACCAAAACCGGTGCCTCGAAGCTCTCTCTTGACCTCTAAACAAAGCGTGTCCAGTTCTTCCACTCAGCCTCAACTACAACATCAATTCAACGAAATAATTTCCAGTGGAGGGAATCGATTAAACCAAAATAGTCAATTTGTAAGCACAGGGTCATCCCGAAGGAGTGCCCAACCGCCGCCAGTTCAACAACTTTTACCATTGAGATTAAGTGAAGGAACTGCCATGAAGAGTTCAAGCTTACCCCGAGGGGTAGGAAGTCGATCTGCGTCCAATATGATGACTCAAGCGGATCAACAACCCATTCATCAAAATGCTAGTGGAGTGGTTCGTGGCGGTGTAAATAATACCAGTCAGTTTTTACATCATGTGAATAGTGGTTCGTCGGGTGGAGGAGATATGTCGTCGTCGCACATGTCCAATTCTTCCTACCTCCATGGACCTTCAGCCAGTCATCGAATGAGTAGTTACTACAGAAATCCAGACGCACTAAATGACCCCAGGAATGGAGGTGTGAGTCAATCCAACAACGGGTACATGGAGTACCAGTTTACGTCTAATACTGCAGGGAGTGTGCCTATTGTTCATCGACGATCGGGAAGTAGTCCCGTTCCTATGTCTGCAACGGTACAGCATGCAAAAAATAAAAATCCTCATTTGTACCAACACGATGATGATGTTGAGTCGTCGAAAATCCTATTTTTATAAGTTGTGTATAAGAAAACAAAGTGGACGTTGATATTAAAATAGGCGAAGTTAAATATCCCATGGTTGTAATATTTTAAGCATTTATAATGTTAGTAATTGATACAAACTTTTCACGCAAAACTTTAAATTACTCCAGTCAGACAGCAGATAAGAAAGAAAGAAAACTGTTTGATTTTAATCACATTCTGCCGATCCGCGTACAAGAACTTGTGTGTAAGAGGCCTTTGAAGCTGAATCGTACACTCAAAGCTAAAGCTTATACAATAATATTGCAATCATTTTGTAAGATTGGGAATGGGTAAAGAATGATTCAAAACGTGTACCTTAAACTGCCTACTGCAAAATGATTCCATCCAGAAACCTACATTCCGCCCGATTATGGTTGAATATTTATATCTAATCCATATCTACACACTACCCAGTTGTACTAGTACGTGTATGGATTGAAATTAACGGTTAAAATTGTAAATTACGTGTACTAACCTAGCTCTATAAAAGTCTAATATTTTAATATTTATGAAATGTCAGTGTAAATTAAAACAATACAAGATAAAAGTTTTGCCCAGTGCTAGTTAAAGTTATAATAATATTCGCAGATCCCCGATCATATACAAATATTCCATATTTTTAATGTCAAAATATCAAGTCAAGCCAAAGATTTCTAATGGGCGTATATGTGTGTCCTCTTTTGGAAATCATGATGTGCCTTTGTGAAATGTAAAGTGTATCACAATATAATTCCAAGAATATTGTAGTTTTAAAGTGTGAAAAGCTTCGTTTCAAAATATTGTTGCAGTAAGTAAATTCAGACTATCCAGACTGATAGCTTTATATGATTCCAACCTAAAACTCTTTCTACGATAATTGTGCACGAAAATATAATGTCACTGTAAATGATTTCAACGATTTTTTTAAATTACCTACCTATTATAGTACGAACGATTGACGATGCGAGTTTTTGCAGAAAACTGTAGTTACCGTTAGGAACTCGGTGGAAAACACGTAGAGTGTTACGAAACATTCTCGGATTTCGTTTCTGAGATCTTCATTCCTGGATAAAATTATTATTATTATACTTATTATGTTATGTAATTATTTCAAAATTTGAATTACCGTATTTTAGGTTTGTATCTAATTTAAGACTAAATAGTTCTTGTAACTATCTTAGTAGTTTTATTGCTAAATATACCTATCCACTAGATTATATAAAATGTTATTATAATTACGTGGATGTAAATACATACATCTCCTATGTGTAATTTTAATTTTGTGCCTCATAAAAATAACGTAGCGCAAATAATGTTCCATGATATGAAAACAAGTCTACATTGAGATCATGTAGTGGGAGTTTGTATTGTCTTATCGTGATAGTCATTGTCTGTATTCATTCTAATTGTGAGATATACAAATACATTCAATTTCAGTATTTAACATGTAAATTGATACTATTCTTAACAAGAACCGTTTGCAATTTTAACTATGGCTGTTGTATTTAAATTATTTATATTAAAGTATGTAATTAATTATTCTCTTTGAAATTACCACATTGAATTTGTTGTATTCTTGAATTAACTGGCGCTATGTTGCTTTAATATATTATATCTTTCATTTCATTAACCATGCACTGCCATTCCTATTTTAGGAGGGGTACAAATCTAAATATTGATTCCTGTTGCTGCAGGGATAAATGACATATTAAAGTTAAGAATATCAATAACTTACGAATATTTCAGTTCTTGAATCCAATGTGATTTTGAAAATATTATATCCCTATAGGCACAATTATATAGGAAATGATTCAATGTTATTGGCAATAGTGTTTTGGGTAATCAGCTCTAAACAAAAACCTTTTATATTTTAGGCCAAACTCAAGTATAGTTTGTACATTGTGTCTGAATATGATACTGATGAAAAAAAAACCTACGATAATGTTATGGCCTAACATTATATTAGTTTTTTTAATGGGATTGATTTTCTGACTCAAAGAATACAAACTCGGTTTTGTACAGTAAATTTCACGAAACGTGATCTATAGAGTTAGGTAGGAGTATGTTAATATATAATATACATTGATCACCTTATGTCACTATGGTTTTCTTGGCTTCAGGTTTGAATAACAAATTAATTTAATCATGATTTCCACTACTATAGTATGACTTTTAAAAGTAGGCAGGAAACAAATATGCGAAGTTAGCTGGCGGGGGTGTTGTCAAGGCTTTAAATAAAAATGTAATAACTAATTAAATTTTTAATTATCTTAATTATCTAACCCTTCAGATTGCTAAAGTGGGAATTCACAGTTTTAACTGCCTACTTTTAAAAGTCATACTATAGTCAAAATTTTATTCATAAATGACATCGTAAATTGAAATTGTTATTCTAAGTAATAGTTCGAAAACCATAGTGACATAGCACAATCAATTCACATTATAATACTCCTACATAACCCCATAGATCACGTTTCGTGAAATTCACTGTATATGAAGACACTGTAGGTCGTCAGTTGCCAATATGCAAACGTTATGTGTTTACCAAAATAGAAGAATTGCATAAAAAGTGCAGTGGTTAGAGTTTTTATTAATTGTGTTAGGATTAGCTAAAAGCAATTGAAGTTAAGTTTGACTGTTACATTGCACTTCGAGATAGATCTAAACATAGATTTTGCTGTGAAAGCCATTAGTTACATAAATATGCATTTCTTTTGTGAATCTGGGTGTCGTTACAGTCAATAAGCTCTCTCTGCCTGGGGATCTCTGACCCGTGTCGAACAGAAGCTAAATTTAGTAAGCTCTTCCAAGTTGAATCTGTTACGTGTATTTAATTTAGGATTTAATACTTGTTATACTATTATGTTTTCAATTTTAATGAGCTGTTGTGTTCAGGGTATTTTGTATATGTAACAGTGTAGCTTGCATTTCCTCGAATTAGGAATATACCGATAGAATGTAATGTGTTATTTTGCTGCTCTTTCATCGTTACACAATAATGGTTGTTCTAATTAGCGTGTCATCGGAAGTAATAATTTTATGTCTGTGTAATATTGATATGTCAACTTAAGCCCCATTGATTAGTTTTCGGACGCCCTGCCATTGCAATTTACCTTTGCCAATGGCCCTTCTATCCGCTACGTGAGCAATCTGAAGAATTTCAATCTCATGAGTAATCTCTATTTTCCCAGCAGGTATCTTTGAGTATAGGCATACCGCTATTCCTACGTAGTGTCTATGTAATGTAGTATTCTTCCACTATCCACTCTATCCATGGATATTCCTTCGTCATCCACTTAAATGAAAAAAGTTAGACACACCTATACTACATGAAAGTTAGGTATACATCTATAAACGGTTTACAGAATGTAAAGAGGCCATAGAAATGTGCCCATATTATAGTTATAGGGCTCCCTTTGCTTGTGACATAATGTTATGCCATCATATAAAGTATTTATACATCACATCGTAGAAAAAAAATCATTATTTGCTGTAAATCGAATGACAAACGTTAATAATCAATAGCGCATACAACACACAGGTGAAACAAAATATTCTATCAGTTTTTATAAGATTATATCGCAATATAAATGTACACATAAATCGTAGTAGTCAATTATCATATAGGCATTATATACACAGAGATTGTTTTTTCCATAATAAGTGCCGCTAAAGATTTTGGAACCATCTGTCCGTATTCATCTGTTTCACTTTTTCCACAAAAAGCTTAAGTATATAGGTATATACTGTTAAACATCAGGACGATTGAAGTCTCAGGAATCAGTTGCGTTTCCATTAAAACTGGTCATATACGAAACGACTGAAATGAGTGTATTTATTTGTTGTATTGATATTAATCTGTAGCCTTGATAGGGGAATAACCTTCAATTTCTACTTGTGAAAAACACAATGCAAAATATTTGCAATGGAATATAACTCTGGCTTTTAAAATGTTACTGCAAATTCATTTGTCATTAGTTGGCACCAGGTGTCCCTTTGTCCAAATTGAATCATTCCACCTGCCGATTATTTATAAATTTATATTCCAAAGAGGTCATAATAACCAATCCAATGAGAATAAAATATATCATGGTTTTGGCTTTGGCAATTGAAGATTAAGCTCAATGAATCAATATGCCCCAGAAATTTCATTTGTGTATACATAGAATAGAACATGCACTATTATCTACGTACGTGGCACATCGCTTGAGAGATGAGACATCTGTAAATAATCATACTAGGTAGTAGGTACCTACTCTATCTACTACCTACGTGGTACAGATTACAGATAGGTATTTTGTGTATTGAGTTACGCTAATGCTAAATTATCAAAGTTAACATTTTAAATACATCAATTTATCATGGCAATATTTTATGAGGCTCAACTTTTTCTTGAAACCGTTTAATATTTAAATAGGAACGCAATAGTATGAAGATTGACCGCTTTCGAACTGCTTTTCTAAAGCGAATAATTAAAATAATGAAAACCTCGCATTAGTATACATTCGTTTGGGTTGTGATGGCTTATTTATATGAACTTTTTGTGTCATTCAATAAGGGTAACTGCCCAGGGCCGGTTTTAGGCCTGGGCAACCCGGGCGACCGCCCGGGGCCCCGCGCTTAGGAGGGCCCCGCACTTCAGGTGGTCGCGCGCTCAAGTATTTGCAGCAATGGTAACTCCGGTCACCCGTAATAGTATCGAATAGTGATGTAAGTTCTTTGCAACCTAATGATTAAGGCTCGGCAAAATATGTTTTCTTAAACCCCAAATATGTACCTAATATGTTCCAACAAATTTTTTGAAAAATAGTTTTTCTCCTATATAGTAATGCATCAAAATCAAACGACTTGAACTGTATAAAAGAAGCTCATAAGATAGCCTTGAAAAGTAGCTCAAATCGTCAATAATGTCAGCCAACAACACTTTATACAATTAAAATTAGTTCGAAAACAAAGTGTTTCAAAGCAAAAAATTCCAAAATTAATATAATACAGCGTGATCAGTTTTCAGTGTACCATAGGGCTAATACATGAGCTGTATAAAGCCAAGATATTTCCATAGTTATAGTAAGGTAGTCTGGTATGGAGCTTTTTTTAAATAATTTTTCATTTCTTCATTTGGATCTAAATTAGATCCAATTTTTCATTAGCAATTGCTCATAGCCAATGAAAAGTTGGATCTAATTTAGATCTAAATGAAGAAATGATTTTTTTTTAAAAAAGCTCCATATCAGACTACCTTACTATAACTATGAAATTATCTTGTTATAAAGCCTTTAGTTATACCTATCTAAAAAAGGTCACAGTTCAGGTTGAAATAAACTACACACGCATCTTATAAAGCATCGTTTTGAGCATTTAATGAGCAATGCGTTAATGTAGTTACGCAGCAATATGTGCGCTTAAAGTGCATTGGTGCTAAACATCTTTAAGTGAGTTTTCATTTCTTATCTAACGTTAATGAATTATTGACACTATGTACATGTTTTTTCCCAAAACGCTTTAGCGAACATAATGTTCCCTAACTTCATTGTTTCAATGCTCATTTAATGGTCATAACGAATCTCTACAAGATATAAGTGTAATGATTTATTTCAAAATGACCTGTGACCTTTTTAAGACAAGCCGAACAAAGACTTGATTCAGCGCATGAAAATTGACCAAATTGTATGGCTCAAATAAAATTCAATAAAATGCAAATATGCGGATATTTTTTTTAATTTTCATTTGATTATAATATTATTGCATCATTTGCAACTTATATTTGTTGAGTTATTGTGCCATCTTTTCAGAGATAATCTATCTTATTTCCCTTGTTGCAGCATTCAGTTTCCTTGCTAATATTATAAAAATATTTATATTTCAAAAAATCGGAAATATTTAAAAAAAAATCATTTATTCCTTATTCATCTCTATTTGGGTCAAAACAAGTAAATACGAAGTTTGAAAACTTTAGGAGTACATTGAATAAATATTTAGCCAAATTACTTAATTTTGCACAATATCTGCGTAAAGGTGTCATAATAACTCGCCCGGGGCCCCGCAAATCCTAAGGCCGGCACTGTAACTGCCATTCACGTAATAGCCTCTGTACCACTTATGCACAATCCCATATTTAATTTAGAATTTTCTTAATTTATCCAAATTTTTTAGATAACTCCATAGGTCATTTAGAAAAATCTTAAGGTCATTAAGATAAACCTTCTGGTCAGTTAGATAATCATTGGGTTATTTAGGTAAGACTGATACAATTTTATACTGCCCTTGCCAGATGTGGAAGGTATAATATAAAATTGTGAGTATGATTGCGCCTTTTTTGGGGTGGGATCGCATAACCCTTGTCAGACGTGGAAGGTATATACTTTCCACATACTATAGTATGTTATTACACTAGTACTAGTACTATAATATTATTCTTATTCAAAATTTGGACAGTTCCATTAAAAAATTGATTAGGTACCTACTTAATTCATTGCCTTTTATTATTATTTCCCATTACTGTCTTACACACTTACGCTACAAAATCTACATATGTTTTATGAGCTACATAATATACTCATTAGAAGGCGGTATTTAGGGTTCCATTTCGGGAGGGGCAAAATACCATCATAGTCTACATATGTGTCAACTATCTCGCACAGAGCGAAAAACAACCTAAAATGCAACTTTGTGCTTAGTGGAAAAAAATTTGCAATTTTTTATACTATTTTGCTAAAATAACCTATTTTTTCCCCGTTTTCGGGGTAGGCAATTGCCTCCTTTGACTACCTCTAAATACAGCCTAGACTCATTGTCAGTGGCAGCACTAAATCACTAAATGTTACTAAAAATTGAATGTTACTAGTTACTAGTTTAGAAATTAAATCATAAACTGCAGTGCCTACTCACTAAAAGATTTTGGGGATATCTTGAAACACATTTTGGAATTTGTTTTGATATACTGATCTACGTATCATGATAGCATGAGAAAATCCTAAATAGATATATACCATTATTCAGAAGATATGTGGCTTCTGCAAAATACTATATCTCTCGTATATACTTATTGACAGCCATATGAGACATGTATTCATGGGACAAACGTTTAGCTATTGAAATTAGAAGTATCGCCCACGGTCAACCATTCCAAGACAGCTCTCTAGATGTGATAGCTGACCCTGTCACTGATATGTTCAAACTGTTCATAATCTTATAAAGAATAAGCAGAGTACAGGATTACATGGTACAATAGGCTGACACATGAGACGGCAATGCTCTTTGAAACAAGAATTTAAGCCTTTCAATAATGTTTTATACGATCTGAACGCCTGACTGCTCATTCATAAAGTAACACAAGCTACTTTATACAAATTATTTGTCTGTTCGTATGTCTCAAGGATTTGAGGCGGTAGCAAAGGATACAATGTTCCCACTTTTGAAACGACTGTGTACGACCATCGTCTGTCTCTCAATATATATAATTCATTTGTTCATTTAGTATCCTGGTTTCTAATAATAGTACAAATGTTCAACTTCATACTTCAAACTTTCCAACTTGCTACTTTTTAGCATATATTTGGTTCAATTTAGCTCAATTTTTTCGCGCTGCGTACGAAAATATTTATTTATAATCAAATTTTTAACTTTGGTGCTCCCTGTCACAGAGCCTCTAATTAGGGTGTGCGGACCGTGCCCCCGCACAGGGTCGCACGAAACCTGAAGTTACACTAGATAGCTTTAGGATTTACTTTTTTCCTGAAATAATGTACTTTTACCCTTTGCCAACTTTTTCAGCCCTATACCTACGCGAGAATTAAATGCATTTTATATTGATTTAGGCTATACATAAATTGCTTTATTTACGCATGAATTTGATTCATTTCATATTGAATTTTGAACCTTCTCACTTTATTGGCGCTACGCGCAAATTTGTTGCATTTTATGTTATTTTGGGCTAAATATGCTCATAGTTTTCATGTAGTTTAGGTTGGTTTTGACAACAATTATCTCATATTTTTCTCACTACACGCAATAATAGACACTTTTATACACCATGTATGTTTTGCAACCATCTCGAAAGCTGTTGTGATATGCGCGAAATTAATGTATTTTCTTTGCGTTTTGGTTAAAAATTAGCTTATACGCAACGCAACGCGCGATTGTTCCACATTAATCATTGATCAAAATTGCAATTTTTACGTCCCCAAAATCAATTTAATTGTTTCGACCTTGATTTTGACAACAAATAAGTAAATGTGCTAGGATATATAGTGATATTATTTGGTTGAACTTATCTAGGCTATACTTGACAACAAAATGTAATAATCATTTAAATTGCGCTTTTTTAAATTGGGGTATTGTAATTTTGCCTTGGGGTCGCACTCGTACTAGCCGCACAGGGTCGCAAGCAGGCTATTAGAGGCTCTACCCTGAAACGAACTCTTGGATACGGCCTTGTTTGTGACACATCATCAATGTATGTGACTCTACTTTTCTATCCTACTGGATGACAGTTTATTTTTCAGGTAATCGGATCTAGGAAATCTTTTTTTAAACCAAGTAAGGGAGTTACACTTCAGTTGTCCAATTTGTATGCCGTTCCCTACGCAAGCCAGCCTTTGAGTGGTGTCATATACACAGTTTTAACAATACTTTGAATAATGAGACAGGTATGGAATGCACCCTTCTAAAAACTGAGAAGTTGTGATAATATTCATAATGTTATGGAAATGTATAATATCTAATATATGATACCCTCACACAATAATCGGTTAACATCTTTAGGTACATAGTATATAAATACTAAAAGTATAGCTACTGCTAAAAGTACACCGTTACTATGTATCTTGTAGTCCAGTTCTTTCTTAGTTATAAGTTATAACATATTAATTTACAGAGATACCTAAGCTTTAATTTAATTTTTGTTGGATAGCATTGCTATATTATATTATATTATATATTTATTATATAATGCAAACCTATGAGTCTTTATAGACTAATTGTGTGTACGTGAATAGTGATGTATAGGTACAAACATACTACCGCTACGTGACATTAGAAATGGAACCAGTAATATATATGCGAACCCTCTTCAACCATTTAGAAAACATTTTCCTTATCAAATGATATGGAGTCAGAGTATACCTACGAGGGAATACTTACAAAGTTAGATATATTAGGTATATTTTATGTAGGTGATGTCTGGTCAGACGGACATAAAAATATTACAACGTAATTTCTATGCTTATAACCATCACTGTGTATTGTCATAAGTATGTAGTTAGTAGAGGTGTAAATGGGCAGCTATTTTGCATCTCGAATTTGAACTGGCTGGAAAAGTTCCAGCCGAACTCGGCTTTAACTCTAAATAGCAGAAAAATTTGGCCTCGACTCAAAAATTGTAAAGGTTTAATCTGACTCTCAACTAATATAATAATTTGCAATTTGATAGTCTTAATTCTTTCACAAAATGTCAACATATCAGTACAGAGTGGTTCTGACGATTTGAATTACATTTTCATAAAAATCACCAAGTTCTACTATTTTATGTATTGAAAATGGAATTTGTTGAATAGAAAATTAGTGTTTCTTAAATGATATATTTGTGAATACACCATTCTTGTATTTAAATAGCCTACAAAATTAGACCCTTTTGTCACTGCATATAATTAAATTAAAGTAATAATTTCACTGATATTTTAATTAAAAAATGATTTATCTTCATATGACTACTTTATGGTGTTTCACAATTAGTCTCAAAATTTTTCTTTCTATTGTTCTCTGAGTTAAGCCGCAAGGGTCACTCTATTGTTTTACTTACGTCGGGATGTATTTTTACAATCGATTAGTTGCGATCATATTAACGTACTTGACTAATGTTCCCTACTACATACACACAGTTTACTACATAAGATAATTAAGTAGGTACTAGGTGTGTAATGTTTAATGCACAATGTCGCAACATGTAATCAAGATTGAACCATTACAAATGTTGCACTATCTTTGAACTTTCTTTCAAAGAGGAAATAATTCAGTGTTGAAATTCCCCTGTATTAAACATTAAACATTGTTCGAACAAATTTTTCAAGTGGATTACATCGGCTGGTTTCCTCGCTTTAATTTGGCAGCAACCAGAAAATCCCGAAGGCTGCAGAATCGGAGAAAATTGAAATTTAGTAAAATTGGTTTACCCAGGTAACATTTTTCACAACATTAATAGGTATGTCTTTCAAGCATATTGTATGTTTATATAATATGCCCTGGTACCTGGGTAATTCGAACATTTAAAAAAAAATGTAATTAACTCGCAAACTAAGGGGTATTATTAAAAAGACAAATAATGTTCCTCTCATAAAATACAAGATATTTAATGCGCTAGTGAATTATTCCCGATTTGAAATTATATTCAATCAATGTGTTGGCAGGAGTAGTAAGATTCATGGTAGATAACGGAAGCTACTTTATAGAAATCACCTTTCTGTCTGTTCTTCTGTCTCTTGGCGAAATAATTCAAGAACGGATCAACACAATTCGTTGAAACTTTTCATGTTACCTTAAAGTTTTAAAAAATATCCAATTCACAAATGGAGTCAATCGTTTGCATCCTTCACGACCTGGGCCAAAAAGGTTTCTAACAAACGCTAATTGTGTCACCAGTTACCAGAAATTTGTCACATGCCATCCTAAATGTCTTTTGATATAAAATTTTGAACATAGTTTTGACACCAGAGCTGGTACTACTTTTGCCCGTTTTGCAACAGTATGTTTCTCTTTCAAGGAATTGTTGATCGCCTCGGGGAGTCAGTTATCATATTATACTAATGCTAAAATATTACAGTATCAGTTTATGAAGCTTAAAGTTGCACATATCCAGCCAGAATTCTGCGGATCTGGCTCGGCCCGTTTACACCTCTAGCAGTTAGTGAAATTACCATGATAATAGAGATACATGGATACATGAACACTGTTATGTAACGCAGGTAATTTCCTACCCTGTCTCGTTTGCCATTAAGTTATATTTGTGATAATAATATATAGGTAAATACAACTAGAGTTGTAGTCTTGTAGTTGTGTAGGATTCATTGATAGGCATAAATATAATTAGGATATTATATACGAATTCCTTGGCAGATTTCTTCAGTTTGTGTTCAGACATTGTGGTAGACACATTTTAGTATTTTATCGCACCCGTAGTAAAGTTTCACTTTTTGAAAATTGTTTGGAACTCTTTTTCTTGTCATGAAGGTCGTAATAGCCGGTGGTGGTTTGGTAAGATTTCTTTTTTGTTCTTATACAAATAATCAAGTATATTGTTATCACCTTTTACAGTATACATAAAATCTCATACTGACACACTGCGTAATAAACAAATGCTTTAAGACGCACAAACGTAATATAATTGTAATTCTATTACCCATCCAGTACCTATATCGCTGTAAATCTTGGCAGTATAAAGCAAGCAAGTCCACTATTATGATTGAAGGCATAGTGAAACGATATCGATATATGAAACATGACCACCAAAAAATGCTCAAGTCACTACAGACGCACCTCTATACACCTTTTCATTTTTTCTCCGCATTCCGTGAAATAATATACAATTATTATTTGAGCAACGTGCAAAGTATTTAACTTTGACACAGGTTTTCATCCTACATCTTAGTACACCTGTGTGTGCCAACAGTTTACTTCTCTACCCTACTTCCATAATGTTGATATTGTGGTACAGGTATCAATCATGTTAGAAGCAACAACATAAAATGTAATATCTATGCCGACGAAGAGCGATAAACTTTACATACATACTTAGAAACTAGAAAGGTCTATCATCTATACAGGCAAAGTTTACTTTCTGTTTCTAACCCTTAAGAATACTCATTACGAGATAATGCACTTCAGTGCAAAACATTCTATTGCCTTCAATACCGTCTTATAAGTCTCATTCTATAGTTAACCCTTTCAATCCAGTGTCGTTGTCTTAAGCGACAAATCTCAACATTTTAAACAGCACGAGCCGAAGCTAATTCTTTCACAAAATGTCAACATATCAGTACAGAGTGGTTCTGACGATTTGAATTACATTTTCATAAAAATCCCCAAGTTCTACTATTTTATGTATTGAAAATGGAATTTGTTGAATAGAAAATTAGAGTTTCTTAAATGATATAAACTATTTGTGAATACACCGTTCTTGTATTTAAATAGCCTACAAAAGTAGACCCTTTTGTCACTTAGAGACGGTGCAAGTCATATCGGATCGGATTATATATCTAATATGTTAGTCAAAGTATATTGTGCAAAATCTAATATTCAATTTTGAATAATTTATGTGCAACGGCAAGTTGCAATTATTACAAATGTTCTTGTCGTCTTGTAATTGGAAAACTGTAATGAAAAATGTTAGCAAATTCAGAATATGCATCGGCATTAGAAGATAGTGTTGGTATTATGAGTTGACATTTAAATAAGGAAATGTTTCATATGACATACAGTTGTATATATTTACCGACGGAATGATTCACTTCATGATCAGAATTTATCAGCTTGAGAGGCAAAAACACTTCCGATAAGAGACACATACCTAAATTATTATTCACAAGCCGAAGCACACGTTGCTGCAATCACGTAACCCTTCTCTCACAAAGTTCAGTTGAAGTAAATAATACAATGAACCAAAGTAATGAAATAGCTACGACTGTACTACTAATGTAGTATTCTTGCCAATCAATCGAAACGCTAACAGGGAATTCCTGTTAAAAATAATTGATTCAACTTTGCAAAACTTATTTTCTGTTAATTGAGGCTTCCAAAAGTATTTTAGCAGTGGGATACTAAAACTATTCATTCTACTTTTATTCTTTATTTGCCGACAACGTGAAGTAGATGACAGGGACAGCATAATATTTGTTTGCTAATGGCATGAAATGATTATGCAGGCTGAAAACTTGATAAGGGATATTTATAAATTTTGCATTAACTCTTGATCAACCGGTTTACTCGACAATCATGTAGGTATGTATCATATTATATTGACGTACGATTACCTACTTACTTTGTATTAGCACTTAAGACAATCCATCAGTTTAATAGGAATAAATCAACACCGATTAATAAATAACACTCAGAAAACACTTTGATATATGTATAATGTATGCTACTATGGTAGTAGGAACGACTTATTTAAACACATATATTATATGTCATTTGCACGCTTATGGTATAGGAATAATATTTTATATCGTATATGATTTTTTGTTGGAAAACCTCGTAGAAAGCCACATAAATACTTACTGGAAAAATGGTTGTTAACAATTTATACCAAAGACGTTCTAAATAAATAGATTCTCACAGTTGGCGTGAATTGTACGTTAAATGTTAGAGAAATGTGAGGATGACGATGAGAAATGGTTTTTTCGTGAAGGAAATTAGCAAAGGGATCGATGAGAACATTGTCCGATTACGTGACAAGTCGGGACTATTAAAGTTACAATTTGTAAGCTTTGTGGGATTCCACCAATCCCTTCTTTTCTACTCGTGTTGCATGAACTCACTTTTTCGTGCACAGATTACATCTTTCTTCACAAAGCTAGCACTTCCATGCGGTTGTATTCTGTTGTAATGATCTCACATAAGACGGTTTATATCTTATTTCATAAATTGAGGATAATTATTCGTCCCAAACTAACGTAATCCACTTTTCATGGAGACGAAACTCATTTTTTACAACTACAGTAGTTTCATATGCATTTTTAGTGTTTGTAAATACGTATTACATTAAAGTCATCCTTGAAACAAGTGATACCTATAGCTAAGTACTTGTAGTAATCTGATTTTTCCATTCATTGCATCTGTCTGTTGTTAATTAGTTGGCAATGTTTCCAGAACCCGACATTACTAAATTAAACCAGTTTTGGGCACGAAGAGGGATTGAGACATTAAGACAAAGAAAAACAATCAATGTTGACACACAGTGTTTTATAATGGACACGTTTGTGGACTACAGTTGCCACATAACATACATTGAATCGTCTCCTGGAGTGTAACAGAATAAGTAAGAGTGAGTAGAACAGAGGCATTACATTTTATGCGATTCCTATTAACCAATAATATACCTATAGTGCTAATAAAAGGCTTGGTTTGGTGTGTTGAGGTCTGACAGAGTTGCTAATTTTATTAGCAAGTGTCTTGAGACCACAGTTTGGATAATGAGACGCGGCGAGAGAGAAAGAGTGTGGACGATGTGGTGATGCGGATGCCTGTGGCAGAACTGCAGAAGGAGTTCTTAAGTAAAGATCCAGATCCATCTCAAGCTCACCTGCTGCATGTTACATTACAGGAAAGAAGGCTGCAAAGACCTCACCAAACAAACATGCTGTAACCATTGTATTGCACGCCATGGCAATATTAAAAGTCACACCGTTCCATCAAATCTTGTCCTACGGGGAAACCACGCCAAATTAAAAATCAAATTAGAAAACACAGAAGACAGAAGTACAAATTGTAGCCAGCCTGGACTGGCCACCAGCAACCTACCTTTCCACGGATTTTTTTTATTCATAAACCTTTCCCAATCCCTTACACATACTTGTCATTTTTACCTGAATGAAGATTTGCATACATGCAAATAAATCCAAAGGGTACATTCATGCATAAAATCATCCAGTGCTGCATTCCAAAGTACTTTTATCTAAATTCCGTCTCTGTATTGAGTTTTTTGGATAAAGTATGGTCATTTTCATTTCCAACAATATATAGATAATAGAAATATAATTCAAATTGAAGGAAGAAATGTTAATGTATTTTGCTGGTATAAAACTGCCCTACTTGTAACTGTCTATATGGGAAGATATTAAATTGTCTGTGTGATAAAGAATGCAAAGTTGGCTACCAGATTAATAATAAGATGCATTGAATATTTCGCATTTTAAACTTTTATAAATGTTTTGGAATGTGTTGCAGGTAGGCGCTTTGGGAGCTTGTGTTCTTGGACAAAAGGGTCATGATGTTGAGCTGTTTGAGTATCGGCAAGGTAATATCATGTTGGCATTACGGTGAGATTAGTTAGTTATTATTATTTACGTTAAGAAAAACCCATAATATGTATATAATATGTACCTATGGATTTACTGGACATAGGATCCTCCCGTTCAGATAAAAACACTTACGTATTAGGCATGTTGTATATGGAAGAGTGTGGGATTATTTTGAAAGAGTCACTTGGGATATCTGGTGGGTGGCAATGGGAATGACTAATGGTTGAGTAGGTTAGGAGGAAACAAGTGTGTTGCAGTGCGATATAATCGATGAGAGCGTCAATATTCGTAAAAATAAGCAGTGAGAAATGTAGAGTGGAATTAATCTGGTTCGACTTAGGTGGAGTGTGATATTGGCCTGGGTTCTGAGAATAAAGGAAGGAGTGTTGAGACAAAGGGAAATATGCATGAATGCATTTGAAAGAAGCCTCTCCCTGGGGAAACGGTGAAATTGGAAATGGAGGCACCTAAGTAAATCTTTATGTAAATATATTTAGTTTAAGTGTGATGTGATGGTTTTGACAGATCCGAGGAGTGCCGAAGGAAGATTGCTACGTGGTCGTAGTATTAATTTGGCTTTGTCGACTCGTGGCAGAGCCACATTGGCCAGAGCTGGTTTAGAAGAGCTCGTGCTAGCTCAGGCTATTCCCATGAAGGGTAGAATGCTTCATTCCGTCGACGGCACCAAAAAGGAAGTTCTCTATGACCCAAACGGGAATCAAGTAATCAATCTTTATCTTTTATACATAGACGAATTGAGTAGGTCTGCCTTTTCTGTCTAGTCTGTCTCTCTTCATGTGTCATTTCTCTTTCTCATCTCTCTCCCATTTATACCGCCACATGCACATGTACATGTACATTAGAGCGTCTAGCCCAACCCGAAACCCTAGGGTTGGCCCAACCCTATGGGGCTAGGGTTGGGTTCGGGTCAGTCAAT
>JAQFYB010001589.1:0-31229 GCA_034694085.1 Pogonognathellus longicornis | reverse complement strand
AGAATTTTCATCAAAAATTCAGTTGGGCTTTGCCTTCCGTCGAGTACGTTTACCTACGTTAGCTGGGACGGGCAGTACTTACGCAATTTAGTCAAATGTTTGTGTGAATTGCTTATTGCTATACACATATCCAATCATATCCTAGATGTTCCAGCAGATTGAGAACTTGGGTTTTCTCACGTTCAACAAAGCAAGTAGATACGATTAAAAGGGAGCTGTTGCGGGTTGAGAACCACAACCACAGCGTTATTTGCAATACAATATAATGAAATCTTCATCATTGCCATGTATAACCCTTGCTCTTGGCAGCCTCTCAAGGACTAAACTCTTGAGTCTATTGTCTTAGCTTCGTAGAGCTCAAAGAACTTCTATTCACTAAAAACTCTTAAAAGTCAAACCTTCAAAATGCAAAAAGGAAAATGCCTGCTAAATCAGCAGGGCTTCTCTGACATCCTTACAATTTGCTCCCGCTTTATTAAGAAAGAGACGCTCTTGAAACCAATTCTCGCTTCATGATACTTACGCAACTTTGATGAGAAAGGCAAGCATGGCATCCTAAAAATATATTAATGAAGCAAGTCAGACTGTTTAACAAACAACCACAGTACATACCTACATTACAATATCTCTTAAGTTACTTATACTCTCTAGTCTCCATTAGCATTCAGCAACTTGAAAGGCAACCTAATGTACATACATAGGTAAGCATTTTTACAGCCATGAATAATTTGACCCGTTTGAATCCTCAATGTTAAAAAACAATTTTTTCCAACGATCAAACGTAGCTCGATAAATAAAACTACTTTCTGACAAGCTCACTCACACTTTCGGAACCACTTTCCGTCTTTGAGCTAATGAAACAGCAAATGGAGTAATAACATCAGCTACTAACAGGAAAATATTTATCCGTGACGAAGAATTCATCATTGCACACTTGAATTTAAGTCCATTCACTTACTCACGTAATGTAAAAGAACTCCGGTTTTAAATGGTTTTAAATTCAGAAGACTCTTGCAGAATGCAAAACAATGGAAGGAACTGGTCGTACGAGTAGTTCCGTTCGGTTGTACGTTTTCTGTCATGAATTCAAGTATTAAGTTTGGAAAGATGCTTCTCAAGACCTACTATACACATAATATACTATTGTATTCGTTTCGCTTACATTATTATATTATTTTACATCGCTCGTTCGCTTTATCTCCCATTGTATCGCTGTCTTCATATTAAACAAGAATAATAACATAAGGCAAAGGAGAATGCGTTAAAGGAACTTGTAAGTTGTAACGGTCGACGTTTCTCTGTTTCTTTTTGCTTGGCACGGACGACTTTCTCAAGCAAACGAAGCTCAAGCCATTGGCACGCAAAAGATTCAAAGAGAGACTCCACGATCCCTTTAAAGATGTTTAAAGAACCTCTTTCAATACAAAAGAAACAGAAAGAAGCACATCTCTTTCTTTCTTTTTCTCCCCCTTGTAGGTCGTCCGCGAAGGTAAACTCCACAGTCCACAGTTTCGTGGCCCTCCGTATATACAAATGCTCTGTATATCCAACACGGAATAAATAAAAAGAGTAGGTAGGTTAGTTTAGTTTATTAAAGCTACCAGCTCTAGGGTTTTATACTTACTTCCTTCAGTGTGTGACTTGGCTTTAATACTCTTCCTATGCTATCACACCTATTAATATACATGCCTACTTAAATGCATGGGCATTATATTATTCTTAGGTTAGGTATTTTATTTTTGTTATGTCGTATATTTTATAGGTATGTATATTGTGTGTGTTTAATGTATTATGTAATATTGTAAGTATAGGTAACAGAAACTTGCTCGAACTACTTGTACTTACCAAATCTACTTGAAAGAAAACCAACGGTCGACGACGACACTTTTTTTCTTGCTCTATGATCTGCAACTCGACTGAATGAGCCAAGCCAACCACAGCTATGTGAAATATCTCAGCAAGCTCTCTCAAGTTATTCGATAAGAGTCCTCTCACACTGAGACTTGTTGTTGGAGTAGGTTAGGAAGAAGAATAAGCGTTGGGAACTTAGTTTTATTATATACAATTTACTATGAATAAAATTTATACTGCGACTAGTTCTGTGTGGGTCTTTCCAACTAAGGTACCTATGTAGAAATTAAAGACGGGGATATGATTGTGACAAGGCAGTAGTATTTTTCTGCTGGTGGTAGATATTCTAGTCTTCTCAGTAACATCTCTTCACTTCAACTTCTTTTCTTTCTTTCTCTCGATTCTCCTCCTCCGGTCTTTTGCTTTAAGCTTAGCTTGCTAGCTCTTTTCTTTTGAGAATCCCATCAAAAATATAATGGAAACAACATAAAAAATTGACGTCACAACCAAAGGACAAGTCTTTCAGAGCAATACTAATAATAAAGCATCATCGTCCCGGTGTATTATTGTAGGATACTAAAATCTACTAATGTACCATAAAATATTTTCTCAGGCAATCATTGGATAGGACTGACTTTTCGGGTTATGGTTATAAGTTAATAGTAATGATTTTATTCTATTCTATTTGTATTTCTTAGTGTAAACTCGCTAGGTTGTTTTTAATGTGTCGGGAATAGCAGACTTGCTTATTGTTGTTTAATATCTACCATCTACCTAATTTTTACTTGCATTTTAAGCTGCATTATTATTGCTGATTGCCATTCACAAGCACTTCATTTTATACTTTGTAAGCAATTGTAACTGTTTGTTGCATTCTTGGTATAATCCAATATCTTTCATGGCATAATTTATTCAAAATAACTATAGAATGGAGAAAACCAATGTTAATTTAATACCAATACATAACTATAGTATTTTATCTACAATACTTATTGTTAATAAAAGCTTGAAGACAATTCCAACCTAATTAAATACACATAATTTTTATTACATAAAGTAGAAATTATTTTGTGTGATATCCTGGTGTAAGATTTTTACTGAAGCTTAAATTACGAGCAGGTCTTTACAATAATTATTAGAACACGACCGCTATAATTGTGCACAGGGGTTAGAATACTTATAATGTTGACAGAATGTACATTTGATATGTAGCACTACTTGATTTTGTAAAGAAGGATATCAATATCGCATTTAGCAGGGTGAATATTAGGTATTGTATAAACAAGCGCGTCTAATTCCTTAAGGGTACAATTTTATGCAGTTAACCTCTTAGCGAATCTCATTAGAACATTTTAGTTTGAGAAGATGCAAAAGCTCTCAAGTCGAGAGAGAGACAGAAAGAGATTTGTATACAAAATTTGGAGTGTGTTTTACTTACATTGTGCTTTTGCTGTGTGAGTCAGAGATTTACGTGAATTAAACCTCAATAAACGTTGAGCATATGAAAGGAAGCGAGACCACATCAGAATCATTTAAGAAGAGAAGACAAGTCGACGCCAAAGGAGATGATGTTTCTATTTCCCCTAAACATTCTCTCTCTACACGGAGCTACTCTAATGCTGATGATGGTAATGTTGCCTGGTTATGTTTTTGTGAGTTTAAATCTTACTCTTGAATTTCCCCTGCCATGTACTATATGTATTGCATCTAGCAACATCCCATCGCATTTAATAACGACAAAACATATTCTCGTCTCTCAACGGATCTAATATGCAAATTTTACAAGAAGCCAACACAAGCCGAGCCGAGCCAGTCATTGACTTGAAGCAAAAGCCCATCATCTCATCATCAACTCTCTCATCTCAACTTACAAAACAACATCTCGAATTCCTTCCTTCCTTTCTTGTGTCTCTCTCCACAGTGTCTCCACCTTCGTCATCATAATCATTCTATTCACATACAACGCTCTTTTCATACAGCCTTCTAGTACCTAAGTCTACCATTGTACCTACAACAACCCTTATACTTACCTTATACTTACCCATTAATATGCACCACTAATATTGCACAAGTACACATACAACACACTACACAGAATGCATCAAGTCTGCATGTATTTACATACACTGTTCATATGAGAATGTCATACTTTAAAATTTTCATACATCCAGTTCCAGTCTAGTCTGGGTGTACTATAGTGTATAAATGTGTAGTCCCATATATTTTAGAGTACATAGATAACATAAATGAATGTAAAAATGAGAAGCTCTATGTTGTGCACAGAACAATACCTCTGGAAAGTACGGGATGAATTTGAGCAAATCATAAACTGAGCTGCACAGAGAGAAAACAGATCTAGGAGAGTTTGTCTGTCTGTATGTACGAACTAAATAAGGAAGGAACAAACACACTCGAGTTGTAGTAAAGACAAAAAGAGCTCTGCTCGTTATGTACTCTGTCTGCGTATAATTAGTCGTCTCTTTAATCTTTTCTACCTTACTAATTGCTCCTAAGAGTTTCTCAACTTGTACTTCACTGCTCTTGCTTTGCTTGACTTTATTTTACAAGAGTCTAGCTACTCCTAGTATACTCTACTATAAAATACAACGCTAAAGTCTACAGAGGAACTTTCTCCTTCTTTGACTCACTCTGCCTTTACTATACATTTATAACTACTACGGGGATGTCGTATCCTACCTAAATAACACACTACGCGAACTAGACAGACGTCTGAACAATATAGAAGCATATAAACTACAAACACTATTGCCAACCTTGTACATAGTCGTAATGCTACGGAATGGTCCTCATCCACTCCACCTCCTCCAGGCTCTACGACGACTACTCGGCTATAGCACGACTCTATTCTCTTCTCATGTTTATGTAAAACTAAACCTCTATTGAAATCTGATTCTAATGACTGACTCGACGACTTGTTTAGAGTCTCTTTCTTCTACAGGCAGACAGTCATATGTGACATAATTATAATCATCCTTCGTCAAACATATATTCTATAAATAATTCAACACAAGACTACTGTCTCATTCCTCAAACTCTCAGTCTAATGCACTACACATACTATGCTTGCAAAAACATTGACAGCATTTAATTGATCATGAGTCCCTCTTTTTGAAAATAAATCTGGGCATATTGTCGCATACATTTTTATGGTTTGAAAGTGTGTAAAAGGTGAATTGCCCAAGTTACTCTTTTCCTTCCGAGAACTGGAGAGACAGTGACTGAAGTAAAAACACAAAGTAAAGTTTCGTCGTCGACGACGACAACATAAGGTAGTAGTGCTAAAACTTGGAGTTTTTTAAACGCTTCAAGTCTATTCCTTTAGTACATCCTTACGTAACATACTAGTCATACACTCCCATGTACATACTACCCTCTTTATCTTTATAGTGTCTTACAGATAATACGAATCTGACTACAAGCTACATATACTTCTACTTGCCTTGCTCAGAAACACAAATTTAAATGATGAGTAAGTAGGCGGTAGACTGAGTATATATACATATGCTCTTAAAAACAAGACAACGACGTTTTTAATTAAATGAGCACAGCGATCTGCTAGTTTGGTTGGCTTTGCTTTCCACCCGTTTTAATTGGGAAAGAAGGACTTTGGTTGAGTTTTGTGAGAGATGTGATGCTCCAAAGCTCTACAAGCAATACAACTGTTGTGTGTTATACTCACATTATAAATATACCTATGTGTATGCAAAGTACAGAGAGAGAGAGACAGAAAGAGACAGTATGTTGTACACCTACTACTACACTGTATTGCACCCATCTACTTTATAATCATAGGATATTATTGCTTGGTATAAAATTGCATCGCTATAAGTGATGCAGCCTTAGTTGCTTGTACATTACGTATGTGTGGTGTAGATATATCTAGCAAACGTAACCCTACAGAGAAAAGGAACACGACTTGCCTTGCCTTTGCCTTTACTTCATACTCCACTTTACTTTACTTTACTTTACTTTGCTGGATTCGTTGAGTCGATGATGTTCATCGTTCCAATTAAGGAAATGCGATATGATGATGATTATGATGAGTTTTGTTCAACTTAACTTAGGTAGTGCTAAACCTTTTACTTTGTGTGTAATTGGGAGTACGGTACAAAATACAAGCTAAGGTAGGTATAGATAAAACACTAAGGTAGGTGTATATACCTAGGATTGAACTGTATTACATAATGCTGTGTAGTATATGTACCTATGCTTGGTTATGTTTCTTGTATTATTTTGCTCGTACTGGTATGGTATATTCTGTAGTGACTAAGAGTTTTGCTGGCTCTTATGTTTCTTCGTATTACTAATACTAGAGACTGAACTGAACTAGCTCGGTGTTGTGTTGTGCATGTAGCCTTTTATGCTGGAGACTAGGTTGGGAAATACTTTATAGGTTTTCTTGTAGAATTCTGTATTCACTTCACTTTCTCTAAAAGATATTTTCCATTAAGTTTATTAAAAGGTGAGGCTCATTTCGAGAAGCATTAATTGATTGCATGTAGTTAACACTTTTCTAGCCGCTTCTGCTTCACTCGTCTTCTCATGTTTTTCCTCTTCTGACTCTCTCTCTCTTTCCACATTGGTCTCTTGTAAGTTCTCCTTACATCTATTAACATTGTCAGAGCTATACTTCTACCACATGGAAATATATTGCTTCTGCTATACAATCAGAGAGAGTGAAGTACAGTACTATGCTGAATAGTGTACTAACAGTTTTCCTTCATTGAATATTTTAGTGTTAGTTGTTATTTCACCGTTGTTCTTTATAAGGTGGTTGTAAACGTAAGGTATGTGCTACCCATACAAAGCAGTAGCTAGTGTAAAAGTCATTTCGTGTATGTATGATTGCTATATAATGTATTGGTTTGTTATAATGATATTATTATGTTATGTAGTTTCAAGCGAGCAAAGGAAAATAAAATGAAGTCAGGGAAGACTGAATGAATTTAGCTGAAGCTTGGGAGTTGATTAGTGTTTTCTTCATTATCGTTTTTCCCTGTTGTGTGCAGTGTGCATGTAGGAGTGAAGTCTTTTCGTGGAGAATGAAACTTGTCTGGTCTCCTCAGAGTGAGGACAGTAATGCTGTGGCTGAGTAAATATCTTTAAGTTAACACTCTCGCTGTTTTGTATTATTAGAAGTAGAAGTGACTTACCTACTACAAATATCAAGAATTGTGTACAGTGTGTCGTAAGTTTAATACTAATATCCGCTAAACTCCTGTCAGCATTCACATTATTGCTTTTGTTATCATTATGAGTAAGAGAACCTTATCTTATATGACTTACATCATGCTGTATGAGTGCCAACTACTAAGAGCAACCAATGCAATAACTAAACGTTTTTCCTTGAAACAAACAAGGCTTCTTTTCTCATGTTATTTAATCAGAGAAATATTGCTTGTATATTTTATGGTATAAGCAGAAATTATTATTACGAAATGGAGTGTGGAAACCTGAAGAAAACAATTAACAATAATATACACGTGCTGTAAATTTCTGAGGATAATGTGCAATAGATTTCGCAGTAATAATGAAATGACAATGATTACTATAACATGATATTTGATACACTTAAAATATGCGAATGATATATTGATGCATATATGAAGAATGAAGAATATTGAAGAGTGTGATATAGCGTTTTAAGTTCTATGTTATACTATAGCTTTTATATATTATTGTATGCCTTAGATTGACTTGACGTTTAGTAACTCTGCTTGCCATAAAATTGTAGTTTGGGAGAGACTGGATTTCTCGCTAGTGCTAAACAAAGTATCTTAGGTCTTATTGTTAGAAACGAAATTAAAGGTGCAGAAAATCGTAACTTGTAGATACAAAGTCGTTTGGACTTGTACTTTAGACGAGAAAAGGAAAGTCATTTTCGTTTTCGCTTGGCAATGTCCACATTTTGTGTGTTACATACTAAAACCTATTTTATATGTGGTTGTAAAGACATCTGTAGTAACTTTGTAGTTTCTCTTCTGAACAAAATGTTATAGCTTTGTTGCTATATTTATTTCTTGTATGGCTCTTACTGCGAAAGTAGTGAAGAGTTTTACGTTTGGAGCATCCTTATTGATGTGTATTATACTAAGCTGAAAAGGTCAAACAAAACTACAAGCGATATAATAGTGTCGTCTCTAAATGTAACATCATAAGACGAAAATCTCAATTTCCTATGTACACAGAATGGTGCAGATTGGCTGTTCGTATTTTATCGATGTAGGGTAAAGAAGCACTAAAGCAAAATAAGTGATAGAATGGATGACCATACGAAAGTTACAAAGCCGAAATCAATACATGGTAAATATGTATACAAGGAAACTATAAGTAGTCTCTCCCTGCTACAATTTCAGCACATATGCAATGTAGCAGAGAAAACACATGTATATGTATACTAGTGGTCGAATTGCGAATAAGGGGGTTTTACTGTCCTCAGTATATGGTTGGTCTGCTGAGAATAAAATAAGAAGAATTTACAACTTAACTGAGAGAATGATATGAAGTACAACTCAAAATGTCTCACTCGCTGATGGCCACTAGAGCCATTAAAACATGTATCAATCTACCACACAGGGTATCTCCAGAGTGACTTACTCCCACTCTTTACACTTCCTCTAAAGAATGTTCCATTAAAAAAGCCAAGGAACATATCTACTCGTTAAGAGTCATAATAATATGCATTGAATTACTATATAACACAGATAATCTGAATAATTTATAAACCTACTTACTTACAATTACCGTTTAATTTAAAATTCAAGATAAAAAATTGAAAACAGCCGCAAAGATATTCTTGTATTTCATTTTTGGAATAAAATGCAAGTCAAATGTGGTATTACAGCACCCTGAACTGACCATTGAAATATACACAGGAAATACATCACGATTATAGGCAAATCGTAAAAAACAAGGTTTTACGTAGTTTGCTCTTTCGCTGATCTCTTGGTCACTTGTGTAATACAGTTCTTGAGCTGAATTTTGCAAAACTTGGCGAGAGTTGCAAATCAGAACTTGAGAGCATTACTTTCAACATAGACACTTACTATTTCTATGTGCAATGTGTAATTATTGTCCGCACTTTGGTATAATGCCATGAAAGAGACACAAAGACAGGGAGAGGACGGTTAATAAACAGTGTCTTGTAACGCTTCGCCCCATATAGATTCAGATGTGCATTGATTTTAGCGACAGCGTATTTGGTTTGGAGTAAGGATACTAGCAAACTGCAAATAAAAGGAAATGAGAAGAAATGCTTTGGAATAGAACGAAGACTACTTTACGGTTAGATTTTTAATGTAATTTAATAGGGAGAGGTAAAGAAGAATATTCAAAGCAGGATATGAATATTGACAGCAAGTAATGAATATGTACGTCTGGAAATTCCTGAAAACGTGTAGTTTGCATATAGTGTAGCACACTGTAATAATAACCTTCTGTGTAAATACATGTACCTAATACAACACATCGCATAAACGAAGAAACTACTGACAGCTACGAATGAAACACATTTCATGTCATAGAAATTTGTCATGTCGGTGCACCAGGGAACATTAGGGAGGCACACAAGTCATTGACGACTATCAGCAAGGCACGAAAAGAATGACTGATTAAGTTTAGAAACAAAGAATAATGGAAAAAGTCTCGCTTTCGTACGAGATGTACATTTGAATGTTAATCACTAATGGAAATGAGACAAATAGTGCGGACTGAACGTGAACGAAGCTGGGACTGTCATGTCACTCCATGTATTCATTAATACTTACTCAATAGCCCGTAAGCTATAATATTTTTACTTGAGTTAGCAATTTTATTTTGGGTGTGGTTACTTTGTCATCTCTTACAGATGGAAAAATAGTTTCTCCAGCAGTTTCACGACTATGTAGTTAGTAACATTAATACAATCCTATTAGTATTTAATAGCAGATACGGAAACATTATTACCTTATTCACCTTTATTATGTATACCTAGTTTTAGTTCTAGTAAGTAAGTAGGTGTATGGTATGTACAAATACAGATAGGACGCTCTAGCTTGTAGCTTCATTAACACAAACACATTAGAAGTATATTATACAGATATATTGAAAACGCAATGCAAGTAAGTACAACGCAATACATTGCTAGACAACAGCAAGGTATTCAATAACCTTTCTATAAAGTTAAGGCAACAAGACTCAGAAAGTCTGTAACAACAGTTCAGTTCAATAAGCAACAGGTCAAATGGTGAAAAATGCATTTTTATTAACAGCACAGACTTGGACTGTGTGAGTAGTTGAGTAGTCTGATGTGTTGGTGTATTGAACTAGCATGAAAGTGTTAGTGTTCGACTTTTCCATTAGAATATGCATCAGTTTCCCCTTGGCTCATTCCTACTGTATGATAACAGAATAGCAGTCACACAATTAAGCACAAACACAACCTACTATGTAGCATTTTATGAATTAGCGGTGAATCCCTTGGATTATCCCATGAATAAAAGGGGTCTATGACATAATTCAATTTCAACTTTTAATATGCAACAAATAGTTCTAACACGCAGTTTACATACCAACTAATTCCACCTACAAAGCTCATAAAATGTAAAATCATTGTTTAAATTCGGTGTTTATTCATGATACACTGTATGATGAAATGGCAACGTAAAGATCGAATTTGATTAAAGAATGCTTTCCATATGCTTATTAGTTGATTATTAGAGTTAATTTTTTAATGCGTTTTGGGGAACTCCTTTAGTCGTTTGTTTCTCTTGCTTAACTAAACTAACTAGAAAGGCTCAAAAAGCCAACGCAAAAATACAAAGAGCTATACAACATAACTAACACCAGTTTTTTAGAGCAAGAGAGGAATTGCGTTTTTTCCTAACACTAACTTGATTACCAAACTAAACTATTATTATACTTACCTAGTAGTACAAATATATGCACTATGCACATTACTCTTACTACGAATACCAGAATTAAAGTTCAAGCTTAATAATACAGCACAGACAGTAGGTACATTATACTCATATCATTACTATTACTCTTCCACAGTGTTCAATTCTATGTTAATTGAATAGCGTGCATGGAAAGAAGACCATAACCGTAAGAACGACGACGACGAAGAGAGAACGCAAGTAGCATTAGTTAGTACTATGACTGGAGACTGGACGTGAAAGTTGATCGGGTCTGGATGTAGAAATATATTAAGCTACATGCATAGGTACTAGGTACCTACACTACACTTATAATGTTCTTACTATCTGTATAAAGTACACAATGCAAGTACCTTATTGTTTCCTCCGTAATATGCATGCATGTAGTAATTAAACTAGAGAGAATTTATATTTCTATACAGATAGGTACTCGGAGAAACTATTACTGTTTAAGTTTACTTTTACGAGGAGGGCATTTATATTTATGTGTGTGTATCTGTATAGGGTTAGGTACATAGGCATAATATTGCGGAATATGTGTATGCTATGCTGGTGCCGTGGTGCCTCTTATTGTTAGTTTGTTAGTCTCACACAGTCTGCTGTGGTTTATATTCTACAACAAGGCAAGTCACTTTCCGTGGTCGTGCAGAGCTCTCTGCCTTTGCTTGCCTTATTATTCAATTCACTTCTCCGATATTGGTGAGCTGAGCTGAAGGCTTTTTAATTTCTTGGCAGAGTTTAAGTAAGGACTTCCGCATTTTCTATCTTTACTATGCAAAGCTACATTTGTCTAAAGCATGGAGAAGCATAGAAGAAGTATAGAATATAGTACAGATAAGCATTATACAGTTTTGTATACTAGAACGAAGCTACAGTGTATATAGTTAGTTAGAAAAGGACTTATCTGGTTGTGTTAATGTGAAATGACTCTGAGATAGAAGCAAATAGACTAAATACGTACCATGATGTCTGATGTCTGCTATTTATTCGTGTAAAAGCCGACCGAACTCAATTCCGAGACTTGTAGTAGTAGTAGATTGTGCTTTAAGAAATTAATTTTCTATTGAGGTTTTCCGAGAGCAAAAGGTGACGCGTGTACAACAACAGAGTAGTATGGGAGACCTGGATAGCTGTATATTATGAAGTCCCTAAATTACGTTTGAGTGCCATAAATATAACTATAAGCAAAACATCTAAATACATTCATGGATTAGTACATGAACAAACGTCACATCGTTACGTTGTTGTTGTAAGAGTTGTAATGTAACAGTAACTGGTCTTGTTAGATTGAATGTAGTTGTCGTTCCTTCGTTTCTCTACTTATTTATACATAGTCTAGTAGCATATCTCCCAGTGTATATATGACGTGAATTCTTGTATTCCTTTATTGTCTTTGTCGTGTCGTGTGCTTCTGTCTCATAAAAATTCTATTAAGCGAAAAACACTCTAAAACAAGACAGAATGGCTCACACATCACAAGCAAAACCTCTTTCAACTTTTTGTCAACTTTCGTTCAACTCAATTTCTAAAAGTCTGTGTGAGTGAGTTGCTTTTTACCTTTTACCTTTGCCACACGACACGGCATTTTTCTCTGTCATGTATGATGAATTCTCTCTTTCGCTCTTTTTCAATCTAATTTGTAATTCAATACTGTCGTATTAAACACAAGTAACTCACAAGTTTCATAACAACTGTGTCAAGACTTTTCCCTGTATTTGCGCGGACCCTTGTACTTAATTATTTAGTCTCAACTGTTGCAGTGCTTGTTTTAGGATTACATGGTTCTCTAAATACAGATTTTTTGGTGTCTTCTATTACAGTAATATGCTCTGAGTCTGAATATGCTTCAAAGGCTCAACTGTATAATATACATACAAATAGGTACAAGGTAAACAACCAAATACATGCATGTCTTAAAATCACAAATTGATATAAAAGCAGACTTAATTACTATTTGTTATTCTTGTTGTATAGCGTGACGACAGCGAGCTATCTGTATAGTATAACACTATGCTAAGAATTGTAGCTTCAAATGCTATTTTACGATTGTATCAATTCGACCGAACTCATAATATTGGAGTGTAATTGCTATGAATTACAATGATCATTCATAAGAAAACACTTTTCATGTTGATTTCTTGAATTATGTAACAATCTATAAAAGCGTTTGCAAATAAATGTTTTTATATATTACAAAGTTAACAATTTTGATGTTCGATGATGTACAACCTTAATGCTATTTTGTAGTGGTGAGTACCTAGTACCTGCTCAAGACTCAAAGCAAAACTTGAAATGACAATTTTCCTGAGAAGATGAGAACTTTACGATGAGGAAATCATCATTCATACATGCTTAATAATTAAATAATTTTACCTGTATTAAAGATGTTATGCAGGACATATAAAAATAATTCTGCCCCACCTGGGGAGGTACCTAGGAATAGGAGTAAAATGCAAAAATCAAATATTATAGAGAATCTTTTTATGAGCTTCAGTTATAACTTTTGCTCGCGTATTATGCGATTTTGTAGCAAAAATTGTGGAAATTAAAATTCTGACTTTATAGTTTTTGAAGCGTTTTGGGGTAAATTGAGTCCGCGAGTGAACGCTACTATTTATTTACAGCCAAATAAATAAAATTTCACAAATTGCATGGTTTATGATGATTTTAGAACCCTCGATAGCTTTATGACAAAAGGTTCTTACCTACTTCCTCTGCTACTCTGAGCTTAAAGCTCTGCTACACTATTTTAGTAGCTAGGTATATTAGCGTAGTTGGAGTTGTAACTTTGTAAGTGTACAGATACCTTTTTGTTATAAAGATAAGTACAATCGTACTACGAACTTGTAAAGATTGATTAAATTCGTATTATAAATTGTTTGTCCTGAATGTTTAATACATCAAAGAATGTGGGATTTAATTGAACTAAAGCATTTTGTATTTGCGACAATACCAAAAATGACATCCCTAACATTTAACAAAAACCAAGCCAAGCCATTGCTTTATTGTCGTAATTTATTAAATGGTACTGGTACTGCAGCAGATACTGTAAACGGATTTTCAGAATTCCACTACCACAAACATTCGTATACTTATAATTTTATACTAAATTGTTTGTTATAAAAGTTGTTGCATACAAATAAATATCCACAAAAACCTAGAGTTCTTAACATTACCGAAAATTTTTCTATATAATACATAGCATAATGTACAATTTATAAGGATACAGTTAGGTTGCATTGCAAACAATGAGGGGCTCAACCCAAACTGCACGTTAACTAAACGGACAGCACTAGACCTCTGCCGTACTAGAATCAAAGCTTTCTAAAGGCATCTTATGCATGATGACGATATGAGGATAAACTATGACAAAGTAGATTACTTGATTTTAAAGCTGTATTTAAGATGATGCAAAAATATCAGTAAACCTGGAATAGATTGTGAAGCTGAATGGGAACTCCCCAATACAATGTGGCATTACTGGCCATATTATGTCACTTTATCAATATTTTATTCCATCCCCTGTGAAAAATCGTAGATCCATCATTGAAAGGCAGGATAGAAGAATATAAAATGTGGAATAATTAGGATAAATTAGGAATCTATGTAAGTGATCATGTAATAAAATTACCTACTCAGGTAAATAATTTAGCTCTGTGTTCCAATCTGCATTCGTAGAATGTATACAAACTTGCAAACAATCCATAATTATATTATCACACACTCTCTCTCTTACTGCCGTCTCATCCATGATTCATTACAAATAATTTCTGATTATAAACATCCTTTTTATTGTCCTTTTTTGGTAATTCAGCTATAATACCTTTTTCATTCATTAATCTGCCATGAAATGGCAGGTTGGTTCTATGTTCAATAAATCGAAGAATTGAATCAATAAAATAGAAATTAGCGCTATATCTGTATATATGTTTCTACTCTGATTCTTCCACATTCTGCGGTACCCCTTCACATCAAATTCCTGCATGGTTTTGTGTGATGGAAGCTGTATTTACTTTATTTTTTACTATCTCTTCGTTTATAGATAAAGTTTATCCCTTCCATGAAATCGTGTCCATATCGATGCAGACCATACATAAAATCCAACGAATCAAATGTATTTAAATTATAGTGTTTTTACATACAACGATCCGCAAAAGTTAGAAGTTGCTAATTACTACTACAGTGTCACTAATACTAATTGTGTGTTCTAACAAATCAAGCTCTGACTTTTGCTTTGTCATACAGGATCTTTCTTGAAGGTATATTATGCTACTCAATTAACTTGATACCTATAGCCTAGGATTGTTAGGATTTAGGATACGGCTAAGTTATTGCATATTATTGACAATAAATTTTATGCACAACAGTCTCGTACAAATATCCGTTATCTGTCACTGTTTCATATTAGCCACTTATATCTAATGCTACTTTGCTTTGCTAATCTACATGAAATGATTCATTGATGATTCATTTATAATTCAAATGAAAATAATTAAGTAATAATGACAACCAGTTCTGGTTTTTATGCATAACTTAGGAGATACTTTTGCACTCAACCTTATAGCTATAGGAATTGGATGAGGCACGTTAAAATTAAATTGTACACTCTTCGTATTCCTTTCATTTAGAGGAGATGTAAAACAGGGTTTACCGGCCTGAATAAATAACAAAGTAGGTACACCACAGTGACATTAGAAAATATCAAAAAGTTAATTTCTTTCAATAGATAGTAGATAGATACCTACTGGGGCCGCAATAACGACCACTCAAAAGATGTCCTTTAAGTGTTTTCTAACTTTGGTGTTGGTATTTTTGATGCATCAACATATCACTTTGAACACAGTGTATTCTCAAGTCTGTATGTCACATTATCACATAAGTTATGGTTTTATTTACGAAATAATTCATAATTATATAAGTTCAAAGTTCTTCTTAGTTTGAAAGACTTAAATTGATGGAAATTATATACTAATTTGCATTTTGTTTATTCTACCGACCGTTATTAATAGATGATGTAGAGGAATATTCCAGTACGAAAGAATTCCCTTGGATTGTCAGAATTTTTTACAATGGGGAACATCTTTGCGCTGGTGCCATTGTGAGCAAAGAGTTGATAATAACACCCAACCATTGTGTGGACAACTACACAATTTCCAATTTAAAAGTTCTTGTCAGATACCTTACCATACCTGAGAATCCGTACGATGTGTTGGAAATCATTAATCATTCTCATTTTTCCTGGTAAAACATTTACATTATATAATCCAAAACAATGATGATTTTTACACATCATTAATTTACTGCGTTGAATTATTTTCAGGTCTCCTTTGATTCAGAATGACATAGCATTCCTCAAAATTCCACCTTTACTACATTATGGTGAGGAGGTTAGAAGCATTCGTTTGCCTTCAAATGATTTTGAAGATCCAGGTAGGTAATAAGTATATCGTCCTGAAAAAGTTGTGGTACAGTTGCCATTTACAATAATAACGGAAATTATAAAGTTATTGTATTTTAAAATGAAAAGTTGATGGAGTTTTTGCCAGTTGGGGATGCAGTAATTACACAACTCAATGCAAACGCTTCGTTATGTTGAGGAAGATGAATGTTAAGGTTGTGCCAACAGAAGAGTGCAGGCAAACATATTGGGACGTTCCAAATGCAAATATAAATGACGAAAAAATCTGTGCTGGAAATTTCCGTGGACGACGAGGAGAATCAGGAGGCGGATTACTTGTAGACACAGAAAAAGGAACTCCTATTCTCTTTGGAATTCTGTCGTTTTCATCTTGCTTGGACAGCTACACCTGCGAGCCTCTAGTCTTCACTAGGCTATCTAGTCATTCAGAATTCATACACAACTATCTCAATAGCTCCACTCGGATACAACATGGACCATTCTTATGTATAATTTTATACTTATTTTCATCATTTTTGTAAACTCTCTGTAATTTCTTGCTATATTATAACTATTCATTATGCTTAGGTAGGTACTTGCAAATAAATATAATGCTTAATGCGTATTTTTGGCACTCATTACTTCATTAGTTAGTTAAGTAAAATCATGCATCTATAATAATATTAGATACTATTAAGCATAAAGCTATGTTCCAGATATAGTTACGGTAAACATATTTATTATATTATAAACGAATAAGAAGATTGTAGCATACACAAATGTTGTTTCAGTAATTTCATACGATTTAAAAAATTAAAGGCTTAAAGTAATAGGTATTCTGAATACCTATTACTTTCAGCTTTTGGTATTCACTAAACAGCTAAATAATTATTGCAACCGCTTAAAGGACAAAACAGGCAAAATTATCATCGTATTAATACTAAAATACTAATGTTGTTAATTAATTATCATATTTATAGAAAAAGTAGCTATAATAATCCAATGCTAACGTATTTTTATCATGATAATCCATAGGCGTATCTGCAATATACAATAATATACAACAATATACTATATAAGTAGCTGGAGAAAAAGTGAATTTCCCATCATATCTAAATCACATAAATGTTTATTTTACCTAGTATGTACAAATCATGTAATTTAAATTTTACTAAATCACTGTAACTATTATTACATGTATGTATGTCTATGTCACACTATTAATGCAACTCACAGTCTTAATTATGTTATTAAATTCATTATAAGTGTACGTGTAATGTATACCTACTATGTATATTTGCATAACAAACTGTACAAAGCCAAATACCGACCACATACCGGATACCGACATACCTAAGTTATCATAAAAATATTATTATACACAAAATATGACGCAAAGGTTGACACAGGATGAAGCATTTTGTAGGGAAGTAACTTTAGAATTTAATAAAACATACTGCAATACAGGTTTGAATTTATTGTAAACTGTAGGCACTAGGGCACTAAGAAATAGTGAAAATACAATAGTTAGAGGTATGTATTAATATATTGATGGATATAAACTTTTTAGCAAAAAAGCCAATTCCGTACATTAATCTTTAATGTCATAAGTTCGAATTTGCTGTACTAGAGGTATAGGTATGTGTTTTGATACATTTGGTGCATATAATACAAACTGTACATTTACAAATCAGTTAATAAATATTAAATATACTTGTATCCACACAATTACTCGTGTAGTAACATTTTTTAACCTTACTTATTACGCATACCTATATGTTTTACTATACGTCAATGACATTGCTATATCCAGCATTTAGATAATAATAATCACATAATATTATTATTATTATTACTGTCAGATCTGGATTGCATTTTATATAGGTCATTCTTATAGTATTACACAACTATTACATGAGAACGCCCATGAGCTGCCATATGGTTTCATCAAATCCATCTGACAAGTTCAAGTTCGTGTGTAGCAGCGTATTACAGTGTGAACTGTGTAGGGCGTCTTCACATAGTCTGTTCTGCTTAGGCTCAAAAGTCTCGCGTTTTGGAGGTTGTTGAGAGTGAATTCAAACCAAATCTAATCTGACACAGGAACCACAGGTAACATTACCTTTGTAAATGTCATTTAAAATACGACTTGTATCTTTTTTGGGCAGTAATTCATACAATTTTGTGTAAGAAGGGTTATTCTTGGAATTGTCTAAATAAAGCATACCTAAATCGTTTCTTTACATTCATTTCAATTTCAGCAATATTTGTCATGAAGTCTTCATCATTTATTTGGCTGTCAATTGCAGCAGTATGTGTGTCTTTCACGATTTGCACAATGTAAGTTAAAAAAGGAATTTCTTTATCGTTGAATGGGTTATGTCTCATTGTCTTTTCGAACTTTCAGGGTAAACGCAGAAGATAAGACTATCAATTCTGATGGTGTTGAGGACGAAGACTCGCATAAATGGAATGAATTAGTTTTCACTCAGCTGTGGGGACATTCTGCTTGTCTACAATTTAAACAGCAAACGGGTGGAAAGCAGAAATGTCGTTATGAAGATAAACCTTCAATTTGGTCCATCCATGGCATTTGGTATGAAGAAAAATCAAAAAACAACCTAACTTTTAGTTAATTACATTAAAGCAAAAATGAACGATTGTTGTTATACAACGTTTGAATAACAAAATATTATTATAATGATTTTCTCACAGGCCTACGGAGACAGGGTCTTCCGGACCAAATTTTTGTTCCAAAGTAAAGTTCAACGAATCCCTTGTCGATCCTATACTAGATGAGCTTAACGAATTCTGGTACGAAATTAGTGCAACGAAGAATCCTAAAGGATTTTGGGAACACGAATGGGTTAAACACGGATCTTGTGCAATGCAAGCTCCCGTATTTGGAAGTGAGTTAAAATATTTTCAACAAGGTCTCACCCTGAGAAACAAATATGACTTGTAAGTATCTAACATTATAATTAATCAAAAAATAACATTTTACAAAACACTCTTTGTAACTGAAGACGGTATTTATTAACCTTTAATGCCCGTGACAGATATTCCTTATTCAAAGACAAAGGGATAGTTCCACAAGTTACTAAAGGATATACAATTGACGAACTTACATCTGCAGTAACAACTACTCTGTCAGGAACTCCCCATTTGCAATGTATTCAAGTTAAGGTAAGATTATAGAACAATGCAAGTTGCCATACTTTAGTATTTATATAGGTAGAAACATTATCAGTACATATTCATATAAGTTGCATTAAGTACTAAGCGTTTTAAATTGAGTCTCAATTCCTATGCATTGTAATACAATGGGCGTGCTTGAAAGAACGCAACAGGACATATTTAGTAACAACAGTTATAAAATATTGTCTCGTGTGAGTGTGTGATGTGATGGTGTGTTAAAGTGAATAATCATCACATTGATAAAGTGCAGTTGGTGTAACACAATTCTTTACCACACTCGCCGTCTTACATTCTTTAAGCATCATTTTGCATATTGCATGCATGTATCGCACAAATATTGCGACACACATTAGGAATGGAAAACAAATTCAGAGTATCATTTGTATTTCGGTATACCTATAGGTACTGTGAACCTACTAGAAAAAACATTAAAACTAATTACTGAAGTCTTGAGTGTGTATTCTCTATGAAGACAATTAGACAATTATTTAACAATTAACTACAATACCTTGTCTTATGCCATTTTGATAAACATTTTTTACTCTCTTAAGTTTATAACGGTAAAATACTTAACCATATTCCGAAGTTCAGAATTTTACTCTTTTTACGTTTTGTTTAAAGACTAAACTACCTACATCATATAGAGTAATGAATAATATACAAATCTTAAGTCAGCTCATTACATGGCATTTTAATTGAATTTCTTAGGTATATCTGATTTGTTCTTCTAGAAATTAATGGCTAACAAATAAGAATAAGTAACCAAGCTGCTGGCATATAATAAACTATTTTTAAAAATGTTTTTTTAATTCTACAAATAGGATGAAGGAGAGGTTCAGTATTATTTACTAACTGTGGAAATATGTCTTACTCCTGAATTGGAAGTCCGAGACTGCTCTGGTCATTCTAAAGTTTTGCAATCTAAACAAGGATCTCTTGTCTGCCCCAAAGATGTACCTATAATATATACTGACAATTTTGCCAAGATGAAGACTGAATTGTGATCTGTATGGTTTTGATATATAAATGACGATATACATAATCTTTGGGTTCATCATTTATTTGCACTTAAATTGTAATCATTGCTTCTAAAAATAACCTTGTTCATTTAAAGTAATCCATGCTCACGAACATCGTTGCATGGAAAAAGTATTAAATACACTAACCTGATCAAGGAACGGATAAGCAAAGCTCATAATTATTAATAATAATATTTAAACTTTTTGACAGAGACTTGATGTTAGTTAGGCACATCGGCACATGCATTACAATCATTATGAATCATGACTCATGTAAGTATTTATTAACATCAGCCTTTTTAAGTAACTAACTTGATTTACAAGGTTTTAAATTAGTTAGGTTGGCTACTTGATCGAGTTAGAACAAACCCGACCAATTCGAAGTCAGTTCGATTTGAAACCGAGCCGAACAATGGGTTTGAATCCTCCAAAATATATGAAATTGTTACATTGATTATTTTGCTTCATTGTTTTGCATAGAAAAGGCTCTAAAAAGTCAGTCAGAGTTCATGGCAGCAAAAGCGAATACAATTTTATATTGGTAGTATACTACATTATGTTCGAACTAACTAATTTTGAACAATAAATTTTCGAACAGAACCTTAACAAGTCGGTTCATTCAACCCCTATTAGGGACCTAAATAAGTGAATAAATAATATAGGTATACCATGATATATTTAACATACATTGTCTACATCGCAATCATATACACACTTATACATTAACTGCTCATAAAATAACTATATAATATTAGGTATCTATTATCTATATATTAATTTTCGTTGCACATATCATATTGATTGCATAGTAAGCTTCTTGTTTCTTAATATTATTGTCATTTAAGACGGCGGAATGTTGATAACAATCCATTACATAGCTGTTTGAAGGATACATTACATTACAGTCCATTCCATTATGGGAACCTTGAGATCTGCATTTCGTGTACTGCGTTTGATTAATATTATAACAGTCTTGGTTGTCTCATGTTTTAGAATATTACTTACTGCTTTTCATCGAAAAGTTGCATGTAGGACAAAAAGACTCGCTCCACTGAAGGCATCGTTTGTGTACCTGAAATAAATTACTCAGTTAAGTATTGATAAAGCATATAGCTAAAGATACTTTACATAAATAGGTAGGTATGTTCATTCATATGCAATTTTAATAGATATTAAAATGATTAATGCTTCCTGTCTTCACTGCATGCATATATTAAATAATTACAACGCATTTGCGATATTGAGACTTACTGTATCAAGAATAGAATTGTAATAAGAAGTTGGCACATATCCACTGCTAGTAGAACCTTCCATGGTAGTCTGTAGAATCACAAACGGACAATTTTTGCATGAGCATCAAACACTTTATTAGGCAAATCAGGTATGTCTCAAATAGAATTTAACATTAGAAATCAAATACTGTGACGCACTAATCCTAGTAATGACAGTATATGATTTCAAATACCGTCATGTATTAAGTTGTATGTATGTAAAATGTAAAGAAACCTCTTACCTTGAAGACATGACTGCTGATAAATTTGTGCACGCCGTAAGTTTTCTTGATATGCTTTTCGCTAAGATTTTGCTTACACATCAACACATCTTCAGTTGGTTGAATAAACTGAGCGAATTCCTTTGGACTCTCATTGCGATTTATAAGAACGTTGCTGTCCACCAACACGACATTTTCACATCCAGTGAGATGCTCTAAAAACAAAGTAGCCTGTCTGCCAAAGAATGTGTCTGAAAAGCTGAATGAAGCTGCTTTAGTGCCCACATAACATCTAAAGCTCCTTGTTTCTATGATTGCTGTTTCCCAAAGAAGTAATGCGAATAAAAGATTTTTCATTTCCATTTCGAATTGATTTTCTTCAATATCTTCCAATTTCTCCTCCCAAGGAAGACATTCGGCAGCATAGGAATATTGTTGGCAAAACTTTTTTTCTAAGTTTAAAAGTATACCTCCGATACTTTTCTCTTTTGAACACACCGTTATAACGATCTTGCATCCCATGTTTTTAATCCCTGTATAAGTATCAGATTTTCCATGAGCGATCCATTGCTCTTTTTGTAACTTACGCATGTCATCCGTTGTATATACTTGCTGAAAAACGTCAGGGACTTTCACAAACTTAGACTCGAATTGCGTTGCAAGTTCTATTCTTGGAAGTCTCATTAAGTCATCATAACCACTCTGTATGTGATTGAGATGGCGTTTGTCATAGCTAACATTCGCTAAATGAGCTGCAGTGAAATTCTTGTTTTTGGATGATTTAGATGATTTAGTTGGAGCACTAGCTTCACTCAATGTGGATACAACAGACGAGGGAATAAACTCTAAATCTTCTTGCGAACGAGCTGCAATAGTATTGGCATTACTTGCAGTTATAGTAGTAGTCACAGGTTTGTTTGGCAGAGATATGATTTCTGTAGGTTTTTCTTCATTATCTTGTTTCTTGTAATGTGCAGCTAAACGTAACTTTTCTCGGCAACGAACAAATATTTTAAAAACATAAATAACAAAAATTAAAGCCAACAGGAGGAAAAACCCGGAGAGTATAACAACCCCCAAGATCTTCATTGTAATAAATTCACAAATAACTGATCAATATGTTCTTACTAAAGTTAGTGAGAATTTCTGCCAATGTAAATAAAAACGAAATCACATTTACATTCACTTAAATTTTAGAAAGGTTGTAATAAAAATATGGCTGTGCTTGTGCTGACAGACTGAAGTTGTGAGCTTTCCTCGTAAGACGCTGCGTATAAACCATACATACAATTTCACATGCATTATGGCCTGATCGTTCGGACAGAAAGGAATTTAGGTCATCCCAAGAAAACAGACACTTCAGGTAAAAATATTTATAAAAGGGACGGTGAACTTTCAGGCTAAGAGCGAGGAACCTTAATAGTCAATACCTTTATGTTAGTATTAGTAATACTGTTAGTAAAGATTCAGGAAAGTGTCTCAGGTTGAGGTATTCAAGACTCTCGACGAGACAAGTGTACTTAGGTTCTTACCAACTTCACATGTAAAACTGCAGACAGATTTTGCCCCGAGCCAATAACAGAATTTTGTTATAGGTAGGTATCATTACCATCGACCATGTGGATGTACTAACAATTTATTGAACTAGCTTAGATATTATAAATAAATATAAATATTTCCTTTCTCGTAACTTTGTAATTCACCTCCTTCAGCCATTTTCTTTTTTCATGACCATGACAAATCTTAAAAAATAATAGAAAAGAAAAACAAATTAGATATGATACTATACTCAGTTATGATCGATTACTTGATGCGAAATCATCATTAAAAACTCAGTTAATAAATGTCAATTTCTAAAGTTTATTCCATTATATAATTGGGAAACTTACAGTTTGAAAAAATGAAAATTGAACAAAGTGTAAAAACTACTTAAATGACTTATTAATAACTTGGTGTTAGTCAATTTTAATTGCTAATAAATACATAAGCTATACTTGATTGCTTTCTGCTACACTACTATAAAGACTTAAGAAAGAAATACTTTATAGTATTTGGAAGATTTTCCAAACATGAAACCCACTTTCAAGAATATATATTATTTTACAACAGCCTTAGAATATAAGACAACATTTGGCTGAAACCTTATTTTGTGATCGGTAAAACAGGAAAGGAATCTACATCATTTACCATACACATTTTACACAAATTATTCCAATACAATTATCGATCTACCAACTAAGTAAGTAAAGAAAGTAAAGATGAACACAAACTTGGGTATAGTACAAAACTAAATTAAGAATAGCACTACTCAGTAACTAAAGAAGATAAATATCGTCATAAGATCGTACAATTAGACTGAAAACATAGAATGTTAGTCAATTTTAAGTATAGGTACATATAAATTAACAATGATACTTGTTGGTGTACACGAGTTTACAAATCTTCAATAATAAGATACAATACAAGTTGTATTGTATCTTACTACAACGGTAACAAATATGAGGCAGAAAAACTCCGAGTAAATAACATTTACTCGTCTTTTCACATTATAATTTGTATTGTGTATTGCTATATTTTCATTTCAGTCTCTTTTGCCCCTGTCGACTGAACATTTTATCGAAGTGAAACACTAAGCGGTAATATATTAATTTAACCACTTATGGAGCTGTTATAAGTGGCAATTTTACATAAATATTGAGAGCTATCAAGAACTTATTTACTCTAATTATAAATTAACCCCAAGGTTCACTGGACTATTTGCCTTTTGCTGTAAAAAGTTGTGTCAAATCCGAGGCAAACGAGGATTTCACAAATTATCACTTCACTCTCACACATTACACTTTTGATTAGTTAGTTTATTTTGCTAACTAGCAACTATCGGAACGGCACGTCTTGCAATGTTACTGATTGCTTTTCAGGTTAGAGTATGTATACAAATCATGAAGTATAACACTCAGTTAAACCCGATATTGCTACCAATGAGAGTCCCCCCTTATTCTTCTTGCTAAGTTTATATCTTTCGGCATTATGGTAACACGTTTCGCGTGTATACAGCACAAGTTTGTGTCTTCAAAGAGTCCTACAAGGTATGATTCAGCAGCTTCCTACAAATTGAAAAGAAAAGAACGATATGTAAATAAACTGTTTCATAAGACAAATTAATTTGTATAAAATTACAACAATTTACTAATGCTCATTCAATTCGTTTAGGTATTTACAGTTTATAGATAAAGTTTACCTGTAGAGCCGATATAGCAGCTGCTTGAAATCGGTAATCCGATTTGAATTGCTGCATGATTTCTCTTATCAATCTTTGAAACGGAAGCTTGGGTATCAATAGTTCTGTTGTTTTTTGATACTTGCGGATTTCTCTAATAGCCAAAATTCCTGGCCTGAATAATTAAAATATTTAAACTGCTGTTAAAACATACTATTACAAACCTTATTATTATTATTGCATTGTGAAATATTCAAAACCAAAATCTCAGATGAATTCAATGTCAATGTCTCCTATATAAGTTTGAAGTAGGAAACCTTCGATGAATTATAAATTAACGAATATAAAATAATTAACAGCTCTGATTCAACAATCCACTCATTTTAAAATGTTCAACAACATTATTTATTATAAATAGTTCATAAATCCACTACTCTCACTACTGTTGACTCACAAAATGATACCACAAATGTTAAAACTATTAACAAGAGTCCTATCCTAAACAAGAAGAAAAAATCGATTTTTGGATTGGAATGAAAGTTATTGCATCTGAAAGACCATGTTTCAAAACCTATTTGGAAAATATTGCAATCTATACCCTATGTTAGGGTTAGTTGAACAATGTAATAAGTTTGGAATCTTGTAGCTCGAGAACCCGTTGTACGATCGGGCTGTTTGATCCCGATCGAATAAATGGATCTTGAATTACAAGATCTAAACTTTCTACATTGTTCAACTACCCCAACACGGGGAAAATAATAGATTACAATATTTTCTAAATACTCACAAAATTCAAATAATAATATAATATGTAATTGTATATTATGTATAGTTACAAAGGTGCAAAATCCTGCTGAATCAATCATATAGAAAAATTGTAATGTTAATGTTATATGGCAACTTTTAATTTGCTTAAAGTTTTGGAGTTGGAGTTGGAATACAATATTTGGAGTATAATATTAAAATAAAATATTGGCACCTGTAACGTCCGGTTCTACCTCTGGGTGGCCTTACATCATCTTCCCCATCGTCGTCACTTCTTCTCGATCTTCTTGGAGGAGAGAGCCCAAACCGACGTTGACGCTTTTTTCCTTTCTTGGGAGATTGAATTATCTTTTTGCTTGGGGCTAAAACTTTTCTACCATGAGGTGTCGCCGGCAATGGTTTATCTGCTTCTGGGAAAACATATACGGGTTGACCCCCTCTTGTTAGACCTGTTAACTCAGAGCCACTTCTGGGTGGTAATGCTGTGCTTTTAAGCGCCACTTGACGCTTCGGACCCAGGCTGGGGGTTTCAAAACTTCGTGGCATCTAAAAATTGTTTTTACAAATACATACAATTTAGGAACATAGCCGGGCTTTAAGTGTGTCATAGTCATGTCTCATGTGTGTGGCTTCTGGCTTGTTTGCAATCAATATTTCAGAAACAATTCCTTATTTGTAAATCATAATCTATTATTTAACTAAAATTGAAAAAACTTACTTTCCACTTTATTTAATGTTGAATGTAGAGTAGAGTGTAGAGTAGGTTGGAGGTAAATTGTAAGCAGTGATGATGAACGTGATGTGATGATTTATAATTCGTTGCAGGTCAAACGTTGTAGCACATTAAACATTAATTTTAGTGATGATATTTTAAACCAAAGACATGATCAGTCACCTTTCTTCAACTAAATTGAAATAGTACACAAAATATGTTTCAAGATATAAAAATTGTAAATACACTTCCACGTAACAAGTTTGCTCTTGATGTGGAAGGTTGGAAACGAACCTTAAGGGTCCCCTTCCTACAGAAGTTACGGAAATAGACAAAAATAATTATTAGGTACGTTACTATATACTTACACATATGTAATAACAAACTTGAAATTCACCGCTTTATAGACTACAGACTACAGTCACCTACAGGCTACGGTTACGGGTTACAGACTAGACTACAGACTCACAGACAGACGGACTAATACTAATTGTAGAATCGCATTTTGTGGCTTGTGCTTTGTGCATATAATATATATATACACATACACATAATTTCTGAGATTATGTTTATCATTCAATCACATCTAGTTTACATAAACTTACATGTACATAAATGTAAACTAACTATAAGATAAGCGTCTGAATCTGATGTGTGGCGATCACGAGAAAATATTTCAACATCTCAATTATTTCTGTAACTTTAACTTTTCAACGAATATCAACTCAATTTACTCTATGCTAGTATAGGTATATTATATTATATCAAAATAAAATTATGGAGCTTCGAGAGAGATTCTACATAAAGGGATTTCAATTTGGAAAAAAGTGATTCAAGTCTCCACTCTGTGATCTGTGGGTGGAAGGCGTAAAATGAGCAAAGTATATAAAATGAAAAATGTCACATTATATGACAAATGAACAAATGAACATAATGAATGAATGTGCAATGCATATAATATACACTTTTACTACTACCGAGATACAAATACGAAACTCAATCTTATTACAGTAATATTACAGTATTATTACAGTAAGCTATTAATATCTCAATCACAACACTATGCTATGCTTACTTGATCCTTGTAGAGAATGATAGTAATAAAGCAAACAGAGACCCATCGAAATGATCAAATTACAATACAATTCAATTTAATGGTAGTACAAAATGATACATGAAAAGATTAAAACAACTAATTTACCCATAACTTATACTCATTATGTCACAAAGTTTAAAGGTTAAATAATTAATTAGTCAAGTCATTTAATAAACAAAATGAGACTGAGGACAAAAACGGTGAATAGTATGAGACTAAAATGATATCTAGATAAGATGTAGTAGTTAGTTACTCAGAAAAATAGAAGTAAATGTACGATTACAATTAAAATAGACCATCAATACGATCAATTCATGTTAATGTTTTATATAAACAAGGAGCTGAATGAAAAAAAGTTAAAATCAGCATGACGTATTCTTCAATTAATTGCTTCCTGACTTTCTTCAATCAATCAAACTTAGAGTTTCTGTTTTGCCAGTATTGTCCCACAGAAATGGTTGTACCACATTTCCCCTTTTTCACCATACGCAGTCCTTAAACAGCAAATAAAATCCTGTTAGTCTATGTGGGACAAATTGTATGATTTACTTATTTTTTCCTTACTATTTACTCTGGCTTTAGCGCAATCAAAGCGGCAATTATTTTTGTATGTGATCCCATTACTGGCACAAATAGGTTCTTCACTGTCTTCGCAAGCGCAAGTTCTTACAGGCTTTTTGGTCTATAAGATTAAAAGTTGTGCAATTAGGTTAATTAGAAAACAAATACATTCCTAGTGTACACTGTATATACATCTCTACGTTTTCATAGATGATAGATGTTTTTGGAATATATTTTGTCTTAAAAAACTGACACTGTGTACTATGATGTACTTCAATTAAAATTACATTAAAAATGCTTTACATAATTAATTTATTGAGTTATTTGTATACTATTACAAAGAGACTTACCGTGGAGCTTTGGGCATGAGACAACACGATTATGGAAATTAGAAGAATTAAGCAAAGATAAATGGCTGTTTTCATTGTCGTAACTGGTTCTTTCCTTTACAAAAATCTTTTCTGCTAACAGCTTTCGAATTTGTTTGATCATGTATGTGTTTATGTTACTTCTAGTGTGTATTATAGTTATAAGTGCGTTATGATGAGCAAACAAATAAAGAATGAATCAAAGAGAAAACAAAAATCTAGTCTTAAATGCGGTGAGATTGAGAGAGGATATAGAAGGACTTGCAGAGCTCAACTCAAGAGTGTAATGAAATATGAAGGACAGTTGAGCGTATATAAATACGCAGAATACATAAATGCATTTTTGGATAAGGATAATGACTGTAATGTGTGTAGGTATATTAGTAAGTGGAGACTATAATTATATGTACCCAAAGAAGAATACCTACGGTCTGTCACTGCTCTACAGATTGTAGGTCTCTCTGTAGGTGTTTTCTACTTGCAAGTATATATTTGCACATTCATACAAGGAAAAATAAGTACCTATCTATGTAATAAAAATGTACACACCTGTTCTAAAACAATAGTGTTGTGGTAAGTTTTGTAAATGAGCCAAGATTTTTGCAATATAAGACATTGGTACATATACTTTTACATATATAATATATTGAATGTATATTTCCGACTAAACTCTATGCACAAAATCTAACAATACAGATTAGGCATGCTAACTTCATTAAATGTTATACTATATAAACGATAGTAGAAACTAATACATATATCGTGAATTGGCTTTACATAAAGCAGAAGTTGAAGGTAGTTAATAGCTTTGCAAAAACATTCTCTTACTATAATATGTACTTGCAAACGAATGTAGAAGGTAGGTAGTAGGTAGGTGGATTGTGTTGCAGTAAGCTGATACTAGGTAAGTATTGTAGAAGTATAACTACGACATAACATGTATAGTTAGGATAGGAAACATCTAAATAATAATTCAGTAATAAATGACATCTAAAGATTGTTTTGTCGTTTTTGTTAGAAAATGAACTTATATACGTATCGGCATCTTCTATTGCAAGGCAGATGGTTTAAGAACTCAAGACCAATCCAAGTTGTTCGCAAATACAGAGAAAAGCAAAAACTTGCTTTGATCAGTAGATAATTATGCCTTCACTCACAGACTACATGTCTAGAAATCAAAGCTTCTTGCAAACATAACAAATAATTTGCAAAAAACCAATTGCATTACTAACGTAAATGGAAATAGTGGAATAGATTTTTATACCTTGTATTTATTTGTATTCATATCTACCATTTCTATCTGTGCTACACCTCTTACCATGATGGAGTACATGTGGGGAGATTATCAATATGCAAATGTTAAAGTTTACAATTATTTACAACCATTTTAGTTACAACCTACAAATAATTTTAAGTTTGACTAAATACTAATAAACTGAAAATATTAAATACAGATAGAAACAATTTTAAGTTCATGAGAGTAAAAATTATTTAATTTGCCATATGAAACTTTTGCTTTTGTTTGATGAATAACAGAGCTGAAATATAATAAACTCGCTAAAGTATTAGCATTCTACCTGATCCTATATAAGTACTACATCTTTGAATACTTATTGCCTAATCATAGAATTAGATATACAATTGCAATTTGGTATGTATTAGTAATTAACCTGTTGCTTGTAGAAGTTAATATCGACATTTCTTTCTTCCCCTAAAGATTAAGGATACAATTACATTTGGATACATCCAATATGAATGAGCAATGGCAATGAGGTATTATAACATGTAAGTCTTAATACGCGTATCACATTACCCGGAGTGCTGGATGTAGTTTTGCAAATCTGTACAGTGTAACAGTATAAGGTAGTTGCTTGATAAGTAGGTATAAACAACTCTTTAAAGAAAGCTGCTATATAGAAAGGATAAAACTCTCTGTATGAAGTAAAGAATTTAATGTTTAAAATGAGGATTAAGGATTGAGATAAATGCATGTTATAGAATCATATTTCAGCACATATTATGAAGATTGATGAAGTTTCATGACATCATTTTTTATCGAATTTTTTAAGATGTTTGATGAATAGAATGTAAAATAGAAAATCTACTGTCGAACATAATTTGTGATCACAATTGGAATTCTGTTTTTACTATAAGAGAACTCAAATGAGAAGTACACAATTTGACAAAATTGAATAATGCTGTATGTATGTAATTTAGAAATGATTAGCTTATAATAGGCATACAAGTGTTGTTTAAGAACAAACAGACATATGATAACTATACCTGCAATGTTCAATATCAATAGAATAGTAATTAATGTTTACTTTTAACTAATACTTGCACTTCCGTATGTTTTCTTTCATTTCTTCAATTTCTTCTTTACTGAGACTCTTCTTACGCCGACCCGTTTGATATGCGTTTGCAACCTTAGTCTCATACTCTTTCCATTCGCTCAAAAACAGAGCTCCTTCATACTTGCTCTAAAGTAATTTTAGTTACATAAATAAATAACCAGAATCTCGTTTTCATAGTAGGACAGTACACTCAAAAAAGTCTGGTAATAATGAAAACTCACTGCCTATAACCAACCAATGGTAATACTGTATTGCAACTATT
>JAQFYB010001588.1:0-31230 GCA_034694085.1 Pogonognathellus longicornis | reverse complement strand
CAAAGTTGTTTAAATTGGACTGCGCACGCCCAGGTGTTCTATTCGTAAAAGTACTCGTTCACGTTTGGTTTTCGCAATCTCCGTAATAATCGGAGCATTCAATTCCAGAAAATAACAACTGTCGATTATAACAAAGCAAAAATTTAAGCGCTTGTGTATTCTGTATTGTATACCTCTAATATCATTTTCATGTGTAAGTGTACCTATGCTCTTCTGTACCATTACATTACCAAAAAATGGCAATATTTTATCATTGTACTCGTACTCTAAACTTTACTGAATTATTGTTTGTAATGTAAGTGTAGACGAATTATACCTGTCTAAGCTGAAGACAAAAAAATAACAACCCTGTACAATTCGTCTCACTCACCTCTGCATAGTAATCCGTCGTAAAAGTTGTATACTATAGTTGAGATGAGACAAGAGGGATTTTGCAAGAGGGATATGCACTGGTGTACATTTTTTGCGATGTTGTGAACATATCTGATGCATACATGGTGATTAACAGCGACCTTGACTCACTAACCAGTACCAGACACACCGGAACTATTATTGTATGCTCCAGACTTCAGAGGCAGAATTAGCTTTACGGAGAATGCATATTATGTAAAAACTAGTTTGCTCCTTGTTATAAATGTGTAGTCTAACTGTATGGGGAACATATTTTATATCTATGCGTAAACTGAAGGCTCAGTTTGAAGTATTCAAACTATGCTCACCCCTTACTTTACAAAACTAAAAAATAATTGATAATATGGGCAAAGAAAGCTCAAAACAAAGTCGTAGATTATTCATGGCTGCAAAAATGTTTTGGAGGTGTGGATTACGCAATAGCACGTAATCTTACATACGTTATTTGTATTATTCTTTTTAGGCCTTGCGATTCATGATTTTAGTGAATACAAATACAACATGACGATGACGAATCTTTTAAAAGTATCGCGTGGTGTTTGCTTCAATTGGGCTAATATTATATTACTCATACAAAAGATATAATATAAGGGCCACGGCCAAATCATCCAGAGAATAAAAACCTAACTCATACCTATTAAACATATATTATAGGATTAATGGCGATATAATAATATTATACATATCTAATAAAACCAGACAAAAATGCAAATCTATAAAGCCCAAAATCATCGATGTACTTAGGCATTTATTATATTGCAGTATTATTATAATAGCTAGTGGGCGTATAATGTAAGGAAGATGATGTAATTGAAAACTAATTGGAAAGGCGGTATGTAATAGAAAGACAGTTATTAGTAGTTATCATTTTTATTTTTCCAGTGCTGAATCTCGTTTCAACTATTAACATTGACTCACAAGTTCTGGAACAATTATAATATATAAAGGTACCTATATACACATAGTTGTATAAGTAAAATTATTTATATTTGCATTCATAATCGTTAGTAATGAATTCAGTCATGAAATAGAAACAGTCCATTCCAACTTGCATCTGAATTGCTTCTATGATATTCTAACATTCATGATATTATACAGAATGATACAGAATTTTTTTTTATTATAAGCTCTGCCATTATTTTAAAGTAATTACTTACAGACGCATAGAATAACTCTTTTCTTAGCTAAGGTTTTATTTAAAGTTTAAACTTTCATCTACTGTCGGATCAAAAATGTACTTTTTCTTTTTGTCTTTCATACACAGTTAATTTTTGCAAAACTGTATTTATACAAATCATTTTTCGCATAGAAGAGTTTTTGCTTTATATTAAATATATACATGCCTATAATATGGGATGTAATATGTAAACAACAATAATCAGAAAAAGTATATCTTTTAGGAGTCTATCTATCAATCAATTGAGCCACAGGTCTAATAATTAATAACCTAATATACAGATACATAATTTAATGTAAAAAATGTTATAAAGCAAAAAACTGGTCTCTTAAATGGCAAAAAGAGCGTTCGTCGAAAGTACTATGTATGCAGCTATGTATGTACATTAAACAGATCGATCTTTATGAAGTTCATAAACACGAATTTTACCATTGCCCATTTTATTTCGGATGGTAACGTCCAAGTTACCAACACGGAACATTCCATCATCATCGGGAAGGCGTTTCTTTGCTTCAGATGAATTACTCCCTTCTTTCGATTTTGATAATTGAACACTTGTTGCGTTACTTGTACTTGTAGTAGAAGCAGTAACTGCTGGGGTTGGAGTTTGATTGACGGCACAATTTGGTGGACGTCCTGGGCCTGAAGAACTCTTTTGCTTTGCCTGGTTCTTGACATCTGAAAGATGAATGCTGATGACGTGGCATGACACAGATTTAAAGGGAACTGTATTTTCACAGTACGGGCACATCAAGCAATTTTCTCTGCCAGCCTGCTTATGTTTTTTAGTAAAATGTTCAAAGAGTTTCTCTGTGTTTTTTGCAATAGCGAAGCAGAAGTAGCAACGAAGCCTATGATGGCTAGTAATGCAGGATGATGCCAGAGCTGGAGTTTTATGCTGTTTATTACACTTTTGACACTTCCGAGCTTCAGTTTCAAACCAGGCTTTGTTGTTATATTCAGGTTCTTCCCACTCATCACTCAATGGCTCATCGTCGTTGTCATTATTTGGCGGATACTTGCTGGTGCTGTTATTGACTTTCTGGATTGTAGACACAGCATTTGCAATCTTTGCTACAGCTGGAGATTTGCTTTGTTCTGCTCTTTGCAAAACAACTTTAGGACTACCACCTCCCAAATTAGCAGACCTTTTTGATTTTCTAGTTTTTGTTTCAGGCTCGTAGTCACTGCCACTATCAGAATCAGAACTTTCACCAGAAGTATTTTTCTTAGATTTCTTATTTCGTACTCGAAGGTTTCTTTTCTCTGTATTCTTCCTTTTGCGATTTTCAATCTGATTTCCAAATATTGGCTTCAAATTATTTAGATTGGTTTGATGAGTCATTTGATGGCTCGAACGAATATCTTTGCTTGCGTGTTCACTTGTTATTCGTTTCGCAGCGTAACAACGAACGTAATTGCCGTCAACTTCCTTTTGACCATTACTTTTTGTTGCTTTGATATTGTCAACTCCAAATTCAGTCAAAGTATCTTCAATGTCTTTTGCATCGTCACTACCAGTTAACAGGGCCACTCCTGAATATATGACTTCAATAACTTTGCTCATTTCATACAAGTAGTAGTCTGGCAAAAGTATAATCCGTGTGCTTAAGTAGTTGTCCCCCTACAAACATAAATTCAAATCGTGAAGATATAAATAGAATATATAATATAGTAAAATTAATAAGGTTGTCATTTTAATTGCGTATTTAACGAACTTGAGACTTTAACACTTCTGCAAACAAGGACGACGACGCCTGTAGGATGATTGCGTGCGCTGGGATGATGCCATCTTTACACACTAAATGAACATCCGTAAGCACATCTTTTTCACTGCGCTGTGATTCCAGAAACTGCTTGTGAATTTCGTCACTAACTTTGTCTGATCTGGACAATGAACTCTTCGGCTTCGGCACTTTTGATAGTTTTGACGACGTATTTGGTTGCATAGTTGGTTGGTTGGTACTACTACCAGATGTACGAGCTGGAACTATGACACATACAATCAATCAATGAATACAAATTAAATTAAGTTATTCTTAGATTAGGAAAAATGCACTAAAACGTTCTAAATATAATACTTTGTACTTCAGCTTAATTTTGAACTTCTGGGACCTGAATCAATGGAAGTTGTCATCGAACTGCCAATGCTCCAGTAACCCCAAAGTTATAAACTTTTCGAGTTTATATAAACTCTTTTGCAATAAAAACAGGAACTATAGACCTATTGTTTTATGCTGACCCCCCATGTTGGGGATATATTGTTACCATTACTAGTTAGCTTTTCCGATGTCAAAAATAACCTTCAACCTTAGTCTATGCTTGGTAATCATTAAATATTAATTTATATTATACCCAATCCACCCGGAGTGGAAACTTAGATAACATAATATTATATATGCAAGCACACGCCTCTTACAGACGACTATGAGGAACAGTAATGCTGGCCAATGTAAAAATCGATAAATATTTTTATATTAGTCTAGTAGACATCACTGATTAGATTTCTGAAATTTGTAGTTAATTTTGTCAGTTATGTATGAAAAAACATCATATTATTATTGTTACTGTTGACTGTTCCTCATATTAGGTCTGTGCAAAAGGTGCAAGTGCAAGACGGCACGGCGTGTGCTTTGCTTGCATATCTAGCAAAAACTTACCCCTGTTCTTGTTTTTAAAAACCATCGTACAATCTTCTGAACTCTGAACACAGTTAACCTCCACGTTTTTATTGTCTGGAACTTTAAAAATGAAACAATTAAACAAATACAAAATAAATTTTGCTTTTTTAGACTCGAGTGCAAAATAAATGCAAGACTTGAATTTAGGAACAAACAATTATATACAAAACTTGTAGTACCCCGCTTACATTCCCGGACAAACACTGTGGTCTACGTTTGACTTGTACTGTACTCGACTTTTTATTAGAGGTGTCAACCCCGACCCTATAATATAGGGTTAACCCTAACTCTGGGGTTTATATTGAGTTGGGGTCGAAGCCTCCAAAGTTTGGGTCGGATTGGGGTCGGATTAGTAAAGTTCGTTTGGGGTTGAATGATTCACAATTTGGTTTTGAAATTATACCAGACAACTAGTCTGGTAGAGCTAGAATCATTCATTAGTATCAACAATTACTTAACATAAAAGCAGCCTTTCACAAAGGTGTTTTTATTCTTTGACCTACGAAGCTGTCAAATGAGCATTAATAACCATTAAGTGGTGTATTCTGATTCAATTTACAATGTTACTTTTAGTTAAAATTTTAAAGTTGAAATTTTGCTTGAGTAGCAAGGGGTTGAGCTTCTATTCTATATAATCTTGGACTTTGGGGTTGTAAATTTTTTTAGTCTTATGGAGTTGCGGTCGAAAAATGGGACCCAAAATACGGGGTTGGGGTTGAAAAAAGTCGACCCCATCAACACCTTTACTGTTATAATAAAATATTGCACACAAACAATTTACACTAATAGTAAAAAATAGTCAAAATTTTTAAATGGAAAAATTAGGTCATTTGATTATTCTATTTCCTTTTCATGTTTAAATATTGTTTATCTGCAAAAATAATAATAAACCTAGAAAACATGGGCTAAACTGTTTGAGTAAACTTATAAGATTCTCGCTTTTCTAAGCAATATAAATACTAGTAGGCACAATAATTATTTTGTTTTATGCCATAATATGGATAGTAGGGTATTTTGTCATTGAAATATTATTATCTTGTTAATCTCATGCATATAATATACCTACCTATCTAGTTGATTTTTTATGACCTATTTATATAAATAAATAGTCGTTCGATTTCGCTTCACAATAGCAAATATAACTTTTATTTCGTCTAATATCTGTATTACATCTTGCATTCATCTTTGCATTACATAAGTAGGAAAATCAAAATACCATGTCAAATATCATAAGGAATTATATAAGGAACCATCTGGTACAATAACAAAGAATTATAATTTTAGTATTTAACTATTCTAAATATGTCCTAATAGTCGCAAATTAATTTTGTTGTTAAACTATACAAATACAAAGTCAAAAAATCAAAGATATAAGGAGAATTAACATCATTATTATTACAAATATATTTGACATGATATCATCAAATCATCATAGTAGAAGCTGTTTATTTCTAAGTCTATTTCTTTTTCCCATTTTTAGTAGAACCCATATGTGAGCTAATCACATGGCAAGACACCGATTTAAATGGGACCATTGTCTTACAGAATGGGCAAATAACAGAATTCTGCTTTCCGCCATTTTTAGTGTGTTTTTCTGAAAAATGTTTAAACAGTTTTTCAGTGTTTTTAACATAGCCAAAGCACAAGTAACACCGAAGCAGCTTGTGTCCTGTAATACAATTTGAAGCCTCTGCCGGAGTGTCGTATTCTTTAAGACACTTGGGACATTTACGCGATTCAGTATTGAACCACTCAGCATCGTACTGGTTCTCATCGTCATCCGATCCGTCGCCATTTTTAAGTGTCTTTACAACTCGGCCTTCAGTGCCATCATCGTCTTCCCCGTCATCAGATTCCAACTTCCCATCATCTTCAGATTCCATTTCATCCTCTGATTCTTCCTGCTTCTTACCTCGTTTAACAGCTTTAGATTTAGTGGTCTTTTTCTCATTTTCAGAATCTGGTTCATCCTCATCAGAATCCATATCAAAGCTTTCATCAGAATCATTGTCATCATCTTCCTCAAAATCTTCATCATCTTCTGATTCGTCCTTCTTCTGAGTTCGCTTTGTACGCTTAGATTTAGTGTTTTCCTTTTCTTCAGAATCTTCCTTCTTTTTACCTCCTTTTCCCTTAGCTTTGGATTTTGGTACTTCTTCTTCAGAATCCGATGCGTCATCCTCATCTTCCTTCTTTTTACCTCCTTTTCCCTTAGCTTTGGATTTTGGTACTTCTTCTTCAGAATCCGATGCTTCATCCTCATCTTCTGACTCTTCTTTTTTTGAAGCTCGTTTTACACCTTTACTTTTGATCTTTTTCTTTTCATTTTCGGAATCAGATTCTTCTGATTCTTCTTTTTTACCTCGCTTAACTACTTTAGCAGTCTTTTTTTCGTTCTCGGAATCAGATTCTTCTTTTTTACCTCGCTTAACAACTTTAGCAGTCTTCTTTTCGTTTTCGGAGTCAGATTCTTCTGATTCTTCTTTTTTACCTCGCTTAACAACTTTAGCTTTAGTAGTCTTCTTTTCATCCTCTGAATCTTCCTTCTTTTTACCCCCTTTCACACCTCTAGTTTTAGTTTTGTTCTTGTCATGCTCTTCAAAGTCTGAATCTTCGTCCTTTTTTGATCGTTTTGCACCTCTGGCTTTAGTACTTTTCATGTCGTCCTCAGAATCCGACTCGACATAATTAGCCTTGACACCTCGCTTCACAATTTTAGTTTTGGAATTTTTCTTTTCTTCTTCAGAATCCGAGTCATATTGTGGTTCTTCGATCTTTTTAGCTCTAGTCGCGCCCCTTGTATTTCCACCTAATGAATGAGTAATAATAATATTATCAATTCACATTCATATGTATACCTAAAATATACACTATACGTATATGATGGCAACATATTTTGACAGTAAATGCAAATACTAGAACTCAAGAATTAATTAACAAATTAGCACATTGCAGTTCTTTTATACGATCTGGGAAGTTTGGAAGCGATTGATTAAAAATTGATTTTCTCCAGTATCGAAAGAATTGAGTTTTTGAATATACAGATAATAATATAGTTTGACATATTATATTTTTCAATACAGCAATAAAAATGATGAAGGCCAGCACTAAAGTGCCTTTTGCAAATTAATCGTCATCCTCGGGTCAGTGCAGGTATAACCTCAGCTGACTGACCTGACATTCGGCTTCAGTATATCAATTCAAATATTATGTACAATCAAAAATGTTGAAATAGTGTAAGTTACCTTTTTTAAAACCCATGGTTTATGACAGCTCAAGCAAGTTTTGACTTTTGTTGATTGATCCGAAGACTTGAAAAGTAATAAATCCGAATTTCTGCAAAACAAAAACATAAAATTGAAAAAGACTTCAACATTCACCATTTGTATTAGTCATTAGTTGGTAAATATTAGTCAATAAATAGTTGATAGTAAATGGTAAATGACGACAAAATAAATTACCTGTTGTTTCTTAAATGACTTGACGTTTGAAGCTTGTTACTTTGTAATCAGCAGAGCAATTTGAAATACTAAAAATTAAAAAAAACTACACAAAACGTAGCGTTAAACGTAGAATGAATGACACAAACAAAAACAACAGTCACACAACTACTTCTTGCACTTGATTTCTGAAACAAAAAACAATCTCAGTCAGAATTCGCAGTCTCAGCAGATTATGCACACTGAAACTGTCCACAACAGCACGCTAATAACAGCTCAAAGCCGCCTCTATAGAGTTTTAGCGCTTTTAACAAGTATACACGCACGTGCGTTTAATAGTTTTATCTCACATTGCACGTACTCACTTAAAAGCGTGAGTGAACAAAGACAAAAATGGAAATAATTTTTAAGGTTGTATGGAGGGAGAAAAAAGGCCCCCCCCCTTCGAATCTCCCAAAATAATTTTACCATTAAAATGCAAACAATTGCAATATTTTTTGCACTAATTTAATGCGTTTTGATTTCAATTTTTTCACTCAACAATGATTAGTATAAACCTCATAATTATATTGGTATTTAATCCCTCCGGTATTGAATCCTAGATACGGCAATGAATAAATTCAAAACGCATGCAAAGTGGCGAAAAAGAATGTGGGTGACGAACAGACAGGACTAATGCACAAGCAGAACAATGACAATGACAAAATAAACTGATTAAAAAATGTTGCAAAACATGTTAGTAAAAACAACCATGATACAGAACCTTTAATATTATCATCTTTCTCATTCATGGAACGCTTAATGTATAAATATTACGTATAAAATATTATTTTAATTGCACATACCAGAAATGGGCTTTTATTGAGAAATCTTATGTACTTTCTGTTATATCTTTTAAGCAAAGCATAAAGTTAGTCATAAAAGTTAAGTGTCTCATGCCCTGTATTTTAGTTATGATTAATGATTTAATTTAGTAAAGCAGTTTTTGTAAAAAATTCAGCCTTGACCCTTGAGAAGTGACAAACAAAGAAATATTTTATGTACGTATTCCCAATGAAATTATCTTTAGTTTACTAGTTTCCTTTAATATTGTCTTATCAATCTCGTCTGCAGTTGCAGGGTGCTTGTGACAATGACATGAAATTTATAATATACGTATTAACACCTCAATGCTTGTCATAGAATATGATTTCATCTAATGTCAAATTTCTGTGAATATTATTACCTATCTAAATATATTTACTAGGAGCATATACTAGCGCGCTTGAATTGTATGCGAGTCTTGTGTTTCATGTATGTGAGTATATGTATGTGATATTGCTCCCTTCGTAATTTACGAATAACAAGTGATTCATACATGAAATCACACCTTGCCTTGACATCTTTTTTGTTTCCCCAAATTGAAAGATATTTACAATTTAATCTCCAGCGTAATTCGCACAGAACAAAAAAATACACTTTTACGAGGAAAATTAAATACCTCAGGAAAGGCATTTAGTTTGCTATCGCCATAAGTTAACCTACACAAAGTAGAACAAGGATCTTTATAATGTGCATCAAACAAACACATTCTGACTATTCTATTTACGCTATGAATTAAAGTAGAAAGTCCATGTATGAACAACCAAATAAATGTGCATCTTATTACACATATTATACATAGGTCAGGTATATATTTAGAATTTTATTAACAGTTTTAGTTGTGATTATTATAAGTTTGGTTGTTATTGTTGTTAATATTATGTTTTCTCGATTTTCTCGATATGCATTTTGTTATCTATACGGACACGCGTTTTCTAAAATATGAATTCGTAAACATGTCGTTAAGTTTCGTTTCATTGATCGTCCCGTTTTGTTAGCTTCTTTCTAGTTATAAAGAAACTTTAAGGCAATAGTCTACGTCATTTTGTCAATATGGACATTATTGGACATTGCCTTTACTAGCTAAAGCACGTATACAATAAATAACGTAGAGTAGAAGTATGACGTTTACACATTAACTGCATTATGATGACAATGTTGAGGGACATTATCGAGTTAAGTAGAAAGAACAAACGCAAACCAGGGGAAATACATTTTTTCCTTGAAATTCATCCTTATGTTAATTCACAATAGTATTGACTTTAGGCACATAAGAAAATCATTGTAAACCCCAATAACTGATACCTAACCACACTCACGGAAAAGCAAAACCGCATGTTATTTATTCACTACACATACTACACAAGAAGCATTTAACCATAAGGCTATAATATTATAAGAATTAAACATATAAACCGAAACAAGCCACAGCAAGTAATGCACATATCAAAGTCTGAAGTCAAACTGTAATTTTCATGCCAAAGTTATTGGAAAATCTAAAGTGAGATTTATACAAGTTATCAAGTAGTACCACCAATTAAACATAACTAACATTATTTTTACATTAATTCATTGTAGAAACAGTTCAGCAATAACGCAAGAGCAGGGCTCACTTTTTTGCAAAAACATTTGAAAAACATTTGAGACATTTTTGCAAAAATGTCTCATTCCACTCATTCCTTAATTGTTCCCACTAATAAAATTTCTAGTTCTCCACATAACATCAAGGGAGATAATCGTCCGTCGGACTATGAATACGCCGTGATTGCTCAACACATTTACAGGAAAGATACCCGTGAAGGCTCTCTCCTTGATATACAACCTGGTAATCACATTTGGAAAGTTATATATGCCAGGAAGGGTGACTGCGGTTATTTCGGTGCAATTTACATAAACGAGCCGAAAAAACAAATCGTAGTTGCCCATCGCGGCACGAATAGTTACAAAGATATTCTGGAAGATATCTGTGGAATATTTCTGAATAAATCCTCTCCTCAGAAAGGTGAAGCATTGTTCGTCATCAAAAAAGCCGTCGATTTTATTCGTGACCACCCCGAATACCGCCTTTCATCTACCGGGCATTCACTTGGAGCCTTTTTAGCAGAATTCTCGATTTACTTTGTCGTTTCTCATTTCCCTGATCTGAATAATGTGAACGCAGTGACATTTGAAAGCCCGGGTTCTTATCAAGCGATCCAGCCTCTGACTCCAATGAGACCTGACTATGTATCCCCAAAATTAGATATAATTTCTTATGTCTGTTATCCTAACCTCATAAACACGTGTCATGCCCACATCGGGACCATGTACATGATCAGTGTTGACCTAGGACGTTTAGGCTGGTGGCCTGTGCACAGTTTACTGAAAACACATTCAAGTGCCGGAATCAAAGAGTGGTTTGAGAAGTCTACTACTGGAAGCAGTACTTGCAAAGAACGTTATTACATGTCCGATTGGCCAAAGGGATTTTTCCAGAAAAATGTGTTTTATAAATACACAGATTTTGAAAACGGGCGTTACACCATCATTCGAGATATCAAAAAGGTTCTCAGCAGACGGGGGAAGAAACCTTGTTCAAAAGAAGCAGAAGATATTGACAGCATGAAGGGACATGTCAAAAAATTCAAATTGAAATACAATGGACATTTCGACATTTACGATTCACTTAGTCCTTACAACGTCATCCCGATTCAGCATTTTTTTCCTGCCTTTCAACAATTCTTACGGGAATTTCATGCAAAGATGATAATCACTCTTTCCGTGAACGATAAAAGTTGCAAAAAGAGAATGAAGGAATTTTTAGGACAAACATGGAGGCATATGGGGATTCCTAGAAGTGTCATTGACTGCTTGCTTCATTTAAAGATAATTACAGACAAAATTGGAGTAGAGGAAGTAGATGTTGGCGAAGGAAACATTGTTACTCAATTCAGGCAAGAGTTTTCCAACTGGCTGGAACAGAATCCAAATATTTCCGTGGAAGATTTGGTGCCCAGTCACTTGAAGCTCTATTTTGGTTTTCTTAACAGCAACGCAAAGGGGAATTATATCAACAGTAATATCCTCACCGAAAAAGTTGTGCTAAGGGATAGATATTCTATGCCCGACATTACTAGTACAATTCCTGTTACATGATTGTACTTTACTTTGTATGCTGTTCTTATGTTCTAGGTCATTCTGATACATTTAATTGTGTACTTGATTTGCTAAAGCACACAGAAAAAAAAATTCAGCTATCTCAAACAGTTTGACCTTACAGACATAAGGAAAGTCATTCTAAATTGTTTTTCGCAACTTGTTTAGCATTCCACAATATTTTTCATATTAAACATGGATGTTGACATTAGTTTACTTTGATATATTGATATAACAGTTAACCTCATTACTAAAAAAAAAATATTTTATTAAGTTATTATTGTAACAATATTTTACGATTTACTAAGTTATGTTTTTAATGAGTTGGATTAATTTGATTGGAGAACAATCTCGAATGTATGTTTACCTACTTAAATAAGCAGTCATTTATATACGCAATTACTTGTAGTATGCTTTCTTGTAATTAAAACGCCTAAAGTATTGTGGTGTAAAAATACCTGTATATACTTATTATTACATATACTTAAAACTAGATTCTAAAACACCCGATTAAAGTTAAACATCAACAAATGTAAGCCTAAAGTGTACCTACTTTTACTTAAAAACACAAAACACATAAAATATTACTTATAGCACCCTGCTTCACATAATGATAACACAAAATGAAGTATAAAAGTAAGTATTTAGTACTAATTAGTATTTGTATGTAGTAGTAAGTAATAAAATAAATTATACCTAACCAATAGGTTTCTCCTACACAATAATCTGATTTTTAATAAAATTTTAGTCATATATAAACATTTAATTGCTAATTACGCATTTAAGAACATGCATAATATTTAATAGGCACCTACATTTAATGAGTATTCCCCGGAAGTGCATAAACGCTACAGACTAATAAAAATTCCCTATTAATGCATTGGTTTTCTACAATTTACACATTTCGCATGCAGTTTAGTAGGTATTAGATTGATTCATAATACAATGCCAAAAAAGACGGCTACAAGAATGCTGTAAAAGCGTCTCACATTAGATGAGTCAGATCATCTAATGAAAAGCTTGTACTGTCAAGAAACACGCATCGGAAAATTGGTAGCTTAAGATTACATGAGACTATAGATATCATTAACCGCATAAGACATTAAAATCATGGATAGTTCAAGGTGACAATATTTTCTTCGTACATATTTGTAAATACAATGCGTATTGCATTGTATAAATATACATTTTGCATATTGCATTGTTGACTAAAAAATTATTATAAAATTACTAGTCAACAATGAAATGAAGACTAATAATTTTATGGCCATGCTACTAAATTAAAGTTTGAAAAAGATGTTGCTATCTCATAAGAGTGCAAAAAACGCGTATTTCTTCATGTACAGTCACACTGATATTGAAAAAACAAAAGTCTCGCTCTCACATAGTGTCATAGAATGCTGATCTTTAGTTACTGAACTTAAGTACCTAGTTGGAAATATATTTTAAATACAATATTCAAACTGCATTCAATTCTAAAAGACGATTTAACTTGTTTATACCATTTCTTGGTCGATAATATGTTTAGGCACATTTGGCACATACACTAATATTACACACGCTATTCCAAAGAGTAGGTACAATAGTACACACATTAAGGAAAAACGTAATTATTGATTTAACATCAGCCAAACTTCCGTTTCGTCACGTACTATACTAATGTCACGAAATTCTATACTGTAGTATGTACACTGTATAGAATCTACTAACAAAATCGATCTATAACAACGTGTGCTTGAATAACTGTCTATAATTACATATCTTAACTTGTGTAGACATACAATGTACACTACCTATGGATACACAGTAAGAACACAAAATGCCTATTGAGCCGGGCATGTGGAATAAGCAATAAAATATTGGCAATCAAATCATTTTCTGCCATACCATGCATTGCAATGCAATCAAAAGTAGAAAATACCAATATCACGTTGGTATAAATTCTTGACGCTTCTGAGGTTCCATTATTCTCTGATTCTTTGTCGTGTACATTTGTTTCATGCTTCCCTTACTCCACAACACACTGAAACCATTTCGCATTTCATGCTCTCGAGAGTGATTCATTATACATAGGATCTACACAATATAGTATAGTATGTAGTATGCATTGTATTCTAAACTAAACAGTTTGCTATACAGGAAACCTACCTTTGTGTAGGTTACTAGGTATACTTCTTTATTACTTATTTACCTTAATTCTCTGAATTCACCTTAAACTACACACCTACACAATACATCCACAAATGCATACCGCATAATACCTACTGCGTAGAATGTATAGACAGAATGGATGAAACAGAATTTGAGAATAAATACGTTATATCACAAAAAATGAATCTTGGATTAGCTTCTGACATGTAAACATAGGTACTATAACGCGAAGAGCTGTCTGGCTGTGTATGAAAGTTGGTTTAGAAATGTTGCAAAAACTTGTGGTATAAGACTTCCCCATACAAGCCATACATTAGTATAGAAGCTATAAATGTTACGCTAATATTTGATACTGTTGAATGCTACTGCACAATAGTATGGCTAAAGGTACAATGAGCTATATACTCAAACAGTTTTATTTCGCTAGTTCTCATTTTCTTTTTAGCACTCACTCGCAACTGAACTGACTCACTGTGTCTTAATTAGTATTTCATACCTCTTTATACTCAGGTAACACAGGTGTGTGTGTTTGCATGTACAATAGGTACCTACCAATATAAGTGCACATACTTTAAACATTTGTTTAAAAATTTCAAAATTAAAATCGTGGTACACAACAAATAGTTTGCAAAAAGAAGGTTAATAGTGAGAAATTGAGAATGTATTATATAATTAATAACAAACAATTATTAAACAATAATAATTCTTTGTTGTATGTTTAGCTGTAAATTCTATTTAATCCTTACTCCTTACTAACATACGCAACGCTAATAGCCATCATACTGAATTAAGATTTATTTACAAAATGAAATCTTGAGATCATATTATATACAGAGTGTACCTTTGTAATTAAGAAGATATTTACTGAAAATGCGCAGTTCAACATTGTCAAATGAAATTTTTGATCTTGTCAAGTATGACAAGCTCAATGAACTCACTGATCTTTTACAACACAACAAAAGTGGTTCTTCCGTTCTAAATTATGTCAACAAAAGAAAGGAAACTCCTTTACACATCGCCGCATCCAAATTTAGTTATGACTGTATGCAGTTGCTACTTGAATATGGATCTCACCCCAATTTGCAAAACGAACAAGGACAAACTCCTTTGTTGTACATACTCCTCAAACTTAAAGGTAATAGCAACAACAAAATTATTATTATTGTTAGCTTATACCTACCTCAATTGGCTGAATGGAAAAACTGATGAGAATTGCGGAAGATAAAAAGATTTAACCTTCATAATATTTAATTTTTTAGATTGCCAATGTGATGCTTGCACAAGACGGGCTGTGAAATGCATCAATCTGTTGGGTGAATTTAATGCAAATATGAACATCCCCGATGTCCACGAAGAAACTCCATTACATTTAGCCGCAGAAATGCAAAGTGCAGAATGTGCTTCATCTTTGTTGGATAATGGAGCTACAGTTACAACGTAGTAAGATTTCATGATTTAATTCCCCAAAAAACCGATGTTGAAACCACGGCCGTATCCAGAAATCGATTTCAGGGAGGGAAAAATAACCTCACTTTCTGGAATTTCGGGGAAGCCAATTGCTCCCTTGCCCACCCCCTGAATACGGTTATGGTTGAATTGAAATTGAAACCTATATTATTTGTATGTTTAGTTAAATTTAATACGCCAATATTACAATTGTAGCAAAAGTAAGCCAATGCTTACAATTCTCCTGGAGAAAGTTCCGTCGATTATTTTGTCAGTATTAGACCGTTCGGTTGAAGTAGTAGGAACAAAGGGAATTCATGAACCTGAGTGTGAAGTTACATTTAACCTTGGGTATGAAATTATGGATAGAATGTTTTTTCATAGACTGGACAAAGTTATTACACAACTATTTAAAATATACTTTGACCGTAATGAAATGTTTTTGTTTTCCAGAGTAATTTTACCCACAAAAGTTATGACTACACATTTCAAAATGAGTCCGAGTGGTAATCAGTTGCATCCTCTTGCTGAAAGTGGTCAAAGTGGAAATAGCGCAACAAATGCTGCAGATGTCTATTCCCCTCAAGAGGAAATGGAATTTTTAAATACTCTTTTAGATAATAGCGATCAAGATTCAAAAACTTACAAAGCCATTCTGCATCATCCCCTTGTCAATGTATTTACGGATATAAAATGGAAAAGACTTGAATTACTTTTTTATGCATTCCTCCTTCTGCAGGTTTGAATTTATTTATTTATCTAATGAAAAATTATATCGAGATTCTTATAGTTGATTAGTCTTTTGAAATTCGTCGTTTTGTGTGTTATAGATGGCTGTATTGGCTGCCTATACGGGCTTTATTTTTCTTACCATTTTTAAAGACTGTCCCTACGATATTGTGCTTAAAACTTTGAAGCTGAAAGAGGCATATATTCGTACACAACATGCAGGGGAAATGCCAGCACTTCATATACTAGGTATGATTCACAATATGAAATAATATGATCATTCTTTAATAACAAGCTCATTCATTATCATTACAAAGTTCATTACTTGTAATTTTAAGCAGACTCTCAACCAATTTGCGAAATCAAAATTTTTACAAAGGTCTTGTCAATTTGCGTTCTCTTTGTCACCGTCATGGTCTTCATCAAAGAGGTTTTTTGAAACATGTATATTGTATTTTAAAGTAATTCTGAACTTATGTCTGATAATTCTTAGGAATTTTAATACATAGGTATAAATATTGCATGTATGTATTTTAGTTTCAGCATGCAATTATGGATTTCAGAGAATACTTTAAAGATATCCTGAATTACATACAATTGGTGGGACTTGGTGCAATCGCAGCCACAATTGTTATTGCTTGGGACAGTGGATCAACTCTGTACTCATGGCTTTACCCTGTTGCGGCTGTAAGCAATAAATACAAAACTAACCATTGCATTGTGTTAGAGATAATATTTTTACAATAAAGTTAAAAAAATAGGTTACAGCATTTCTATTTGCTGTACCACTTAAATTCCTTAGTATTGGTCCTTTCAAAATAAGTTGACAAAACAAAATCTTATGATGTAATAATTGTTGAAATAGTTCGGCATGGGAATTTCCTGGTGTCAAGTTTTCATTCAGATTGGTAGATTGCCCCAGCTTGCCATTTATGTCGACATGTTTGCTAAAGTAAGTTTTCATGAATACACATAACAATGGTGTATATACAATTTTAGCATTTTTTAATGTTTTATGGACACAAACAAATTATACTGTAGGTACAACGAAACCGAAATTGTGGTTATTAATTATTGAACTGATATTAAACATATGACATTTTGATGCTGTAGATTTCTATCAATTTCTGCTGGTCTTTATGCATATACTCTCTGATCCTGATTGGGTTTGCGATGTCATACTGTGTTCTTTTTCCAGCCGTAAGTATATTATTATGCTACTAATATGTAACACAATAATGTAACGAAGAAAAAATAATGCTGCCGTTGTACAATGTGTAGAGTCCTCATTTAGTGGATATTCCCCTTGCGTTAATAAAAGTACTGACGATGATGGTAGGCGAATTGGATTATGAAGGCCTATTTCCAGAAATTGGCCATAATGCAACGAATTCAGAACAGGGACCATTTAGACATCCGGTGTCGGCCCACTTGTGGTACGTCACCTTTGTTATAATGGTAACTCTTGTGTTAATGAATTTATTGGTGGGCTTGGCTGTCAGTGACATACATGTAAGTAAATCATCTTTTGTTATGGACTAAATTGTTAATAAATATCACAAATATAATATGCATTAAATTATATTATGTGTGTACTCTGTGTACAATAATTGTTTAAAATATTACCTAACCTAGATTTAAATAGAATTCTTTTTTAAAAATCGTTTTTATACAGGGCTGCAAGAAAAACGCAGAAATATTTGTCATTCAAAGACGAATTCGCTACATTGCATATCTGGAAAACACATTTTATTTAGCAACTCATTTCACTCCACGTGTAATTAAAGATTTTCTCAGAAAACGTATTGCTATTGTTATGCCTCCTGGGGAATCACTATATTTCTGGAAAAAAGTGGGCAACTTGTCTGACATAAGGTATTATATAATAAACTACTGAATGTATTGTATTATAAGATATATCAGCTTTAGGTGTTATGTAATTTGAATTTATTTCTCTAAAATCAACTAATAGTTGTATACGAGTAAGACCCAATGATTCTTCGGACAATTTACTTAGCAATGAGTCAAAGAAATCAATAAAATACTGGATTATGGCCAAATACCAAAATAAATGGAACCGAAAATGTGTTTATAAGAAACCTACGGATGAAAACGAACGGGCTTCATCGTCGGAATCTCAAAAATTGCTAGGAAAAACATCCTGGACAGCAGGCGACACACCTGTCGCTGCGCATTCAATTAATCTTGAATTAAGTATTACAAGACTGGAAAGAAAATTCTCTGAACTAGATTCAAAACTTGATGCTTTCTTTCGCAAAATGTCAGAGCAGCCAATGTCTGATTAAAACAATTTCAAATTATTATGCATAGTTGTGAGCAAAACACTTGATAAATCCATTTAATTATGTAAGAATTAATTTAATAAATCATTACGGGTTTAATTCAATGAAGATGGGTTTTACATTGTTTAAAAGAGTTCATTTCTGTCGTAATGATTTGGTATTACAATAGTTATAACATAATTACACACAGCCACCCATACAATAATATTCCTATAAGTGATAATTAAAGTAAGGTTACAAATTAACATAAACAATTTTCAACAACCACATTACAACATGAATTTTTGTTTTTAATAACCAAATTGAGTATTTCAAATGTACCTCGTTCCGATTTATGTGGAGGAGCAGAAATACCACCCTCAGATTATTATTATTAATACAACATTAATAAAATATCTAGTACTTAGCAGTTGGCTATAGATATGAGTTTGCGTATTTTCCTCATTTAGATTTATTTGCCAAATTGTAATGTGATTTTTGAAAACTTTATCTTAACTTATAAGGCTTACTTAATAGTTTAGAGTTTACTTTAAGGGCATTTTGTTTACTTGATACTTTTCCCACAAAGTGTCAGTATCTTGCTCGGAAATCTTCACCCACCCATCTGCTTTTACCTAAAACATATAATTAACACATTGTTAATTATTAGATGATCTTATTTGAGTTTAATTAATTTTTAAACCGCATGTATTTATGAAAACGTACGTGATAAACACGGATAATACCACCACTAGCAGCATCACGATGAGTAGCATGGAAAATTGCTCTCCGACCCAATTCTTGAGCTTCTTCGTCGGTTAAGTCCTTTCTAGAAACATAATAATTATAATAAATTATTTTACTATAACATGTCAAACTAATCACAAGTGAATGAGCTAGAAGATCTGCAATCTACAATTTTGAATATTAAAAAAGCATAACTAATATCACAAACCTGTATCCCGTATCCAATACTCCCAAGGCATAAGTTGATCCGGAACCAACACTGAAGAGATCTCCAGGAGCTCGTCTACCATCATCATCAACATAGTAAAGTCCAGGTCCCCGTTTATCCCAGCCGGCAATCATGATTCCCATAGACAAACCGTAGCCTTTGTAACTATAAGCCATATTTGCAAGAATTTTTGACGCTGCAGCAACAGATATTCTTTCCCGGTTTCTGAGCTCATAAAGACGACACTGTTTGGACAAAACACGTTCCCAGTAAACACAATCGGCAGCCCCTCCAGCCATGGTGCCCAAAAGAAACTGGTTGATTTCAATTATTTTTTTCACTTCTTGTGATCCTATATTGTCATTAAATAAAATGAATGTATAATTAATATGCAATATATTAAAATATAGCTCATTTTAACATTGTGCCATTCACTTGTACAGTAATACAAAATACATGACACATCGCATTATGCTGTTTCTTCGTACCAATGAACATTCCCCCAGTTGCCCGAGAGTCAACAGCTAGGACAACTCCACCGTCAAATTTAAATCCGAGGGTTGTCGTTCCATGAGCCATATGAATTTTGATGTTACTGGATGGTTCAGCACTTTTGCCTATCGGGGTTTGATTGCTGAAACCGATTGGTGCGGTCAGATGAAACCCTTCTATTAGGTTCTTCCTTGGTCCGTGACGAGGATCTAAGTAATCGTTTTTCATCTCGTCAAGCTCGGGGATCTGTATATAAACCGCAATCAAGAAATCATTAGTTATTAGTCATTAGTTTCCAATGATAATATTCAATATTATAAACAAACAACTACAAAATACAAGACAAAACACTTACATTATTAACTGGTGGCAGCATTAATTCGGAATTGCGTATAAAATTCCGAGACAAAACATCACAGTCATCCATTACATTCGAAAATGCTGACAAATTATTGGAAAACGGCCGACTTTTCGTAAATCCACACAGGCTTTCCAAAGCCATCTTTGATTTTTAATATCACGACAGAATTTCAATTAAATTAAACACGAATTACTTTCAACGCGAATGACAGAAATAACCGAATTGACTTTTGGACACTCAAGTCACAAATGAATCCGATCCGAATGTCCTACAACAAACAAAATTGGCAAAATCGGAGGACAAATTCGGGGAACAGGAACAAGAACAACACAACGCTAAATGAAAATGACAATCTCAAATCTTTCTTGCCGAGTCACAGAAACAACTTCGAAGCGTTGCGGGAAATCCACCAAGGATTCCTGTTGTGTGCATCAACAACAAGTGAATGTTGTTTTGGTTTGAAAATCGGTGAGGTGGAACATCTGCGAAAGAACGGACAGAACCAAAAATTATTTGTGTCATTAATTTTATTGCTAAAATTGCTTATTCGCTACAAATATAATAAATAATCCAAAATTAATTCCAGTTCTGACGACCAAGAAGATGACGAGAACCATCTGAATGCATCAAAGCCATTATTCGTGACAACAATAACCTTGAACAGCTGATTAAAAAACTGTCAAACTATTTTTTTCTATGTTAGTAAACTTCAAAGCTTGTAAATACCGGTAATTTATTTGATATTGAATTTAACCATTTCATATTTATTGATTAATTTAATACAAATAATATATCAATAATTACCGTCTATTCTATTGTGTCAATACAGCCAGAAGTTTTAAGTTGTGTATGAAATGAAATGATTAAATATGACATTTTAAGGGAATATTCTTTATTTTCAGATTTTTGGAACGTTAAACGAAATTAAGCTAAATAGGAGAAGCGAGCAGCAGAAAGAAACATCATCTTTGAAGTGGTATAACTAGTTTCATTATAATTTGTAAATTAATACAAAAATTAAAATCTAAATCATAATTCACTCACAGTTGTCAGTCAACAGTATTAGTTTTATAAATTGTCACTTAAATATATATATGTATACAATAATGTACAGCGTACACGCATTTAGTTTGGTACATGAAGAGTTTTGCATTTTTGACACTTGTTTGCAACTTGCCCTGTCATGCTAATAGGTAGCTGACAGATAAGATTCACATGAAATTGAACCTTTATCTCTAATACGATAAGCAGCTTCAACTTCCAATTATTTATTCCCTATATCATATATACAGGCTGTTGTATAATAGATGCATTGATGAATAGAAGTTTGGGGTGTACAAAAGCAAATTATTATGTTGTATTTATGTTATGTAATAATATCTAAGTCTGTTTGTCTGACTGCTGCAGTTAGTTTAGCAATGTATAATATAGTAATTAGTAGTCTAATAGTAGTAGTATGGCACATTTTAAATAAATTAATGGGTTAAATCAATACAATAATGAGCATCAATACAAGAAACAAAAAGACAAAAAACAGAGGTTAATTGTGCAAGTATTCATGCAAGGGCAAAATCAACTCTTACAAATGTAAGTAAATAGATTAGATGAGATTACTTGTAGTAACATGTAACACAATGAAACACTTCAAATTACCCATTAAATTAATTTGATAATATGTGAGTACAGTTTACTAATTAAAGACCACTAAAAACCAAAGCAGGTTATACTTATGTTAGCAGTATATTTTAATATAACTTTAAAGTGCATTTCTATTAGTTTCAGATAATCAAAGGCATGTTATAGAGATTGGGAGATATCAGCGTTATTACCAAAACTCCAGATCCGCCTGTCCATTACTTTGGACGAGTATTCTGTACTCATTGTTTGCTTCCAGAAAGGTATAATTAATGTGTTCATTTTTATGTGAATTTTGGAACTGTAATTATGTTTTATTAACAAAATAAGTTGAGCTATATTTTTTGCTTGGTTTCAGTTTGAAGCTTCAACATGTCGGGTAAACGAAGTACAACTAATCTTTTACAGCGTTTGCGAACGCTCATGCAAAACGCAGAAATCGTGTCTGAACCACTTTCTGCATATATTGTGCCATCAGAAGATGCCCATCATGTACTTTAACTTTCATACATTGTCATAACGTATTAATTTACTGTTTCATCCAACTTCAGAGTGAGTATAATATAACATTTAAAAAAAATATTTTCAGAGCGAGTACATTGCTTCCTGTGATGAGCGTCGTAGTTTTATTAGCAGCTTTAATGGATCAGCAGGAACTGCTGTGATAACTTTAGATAAGGCTCTCTTGTGGACAGATGGAAGATATTTTCTCCAAGCAAATAATCAGTTAGATGAAAACTGGACTCTTATGAAAAAGGGTGAGCCGAAAGTCATTTTTCACTTTGAATAACGGTTTTCAACTAATGTACATGTTTTGCAATCTGTTTGTGAAGGTTTACCAGATGTTCTGACTCAACCACAATGGCTGGTTAACAACCTTCCTCCAGGTTCACATGTTGGAGTAGATCCCATGCTTATTTCGAATGAAGAATGGGATAAAATGGAAGAGGAACTTAAATCGGGAGATTTGAATTTAATGGCTGTAAAGCAAAATTTGATAGACGTCATTTGGGAAGATCGCCCCTGTCGTCCCAATTCACCAGTTGTCTCACTGCCATTAGAATACAGTGGAAAATCAGTGAAAGATAAGTTGTTCGAAGTGCGTAAGGGAGTTTTTGATTCCCGAGCTGACGTTTTGCTAATTTCTGAACTAGATGAAATCGCATGTAAGATTACACTTTCATTATTCTGTATTACATAAATAATCGCAAGCTTTTCAAAGTTTTATTAACTAATTAGAATTAAAATGATGTAGGTATTCCTATTTGAGTACAATTTCACACAAAGTTTAATGTTTATAGGGATCTTAAATTTGAGAGGATCAGATATTAAATACAACCCAGTTTTCTTCTCTTATGTGATTTTGACTCCAAATAGTCTGGAATTTTTCATCAATAGTGATCGATTGGACGATACAGCTAAAGAGAGTTTGGCTCTGGAAGACATTAAGATTCTTCCATATGAAGCCATTACTGAAAGACTGCAATTTTTTGTAAGTTAATCAACACAAAATCAAAAACCGCTATCAGCAATTTTGGTTGTGGAATTATAAAAATTATAAAAACTAACTAAATTCAACTCTGGAATTTAAATAGGTAAATACAACCAGCAGAAAGATTTGGCTGAGTAAGAACTGTAATCGTGGATTGGCATGTTTGGTTCCAAAATCAAGGCAGGTGATGAAGCTGACACCAATCAATTTGATGAAAGCTCTGAAAAATCCTGTAGAAGTTGAAGGAATGAGAAATGCACACATTAGAGATGCTGCAGCACTTTGTAGTTTTTTTGCTTGGTTGGAAGACGCCATTCAAAGTGGGGAAACTGTGACAGAAGTTTCTGCTGCTACTAAACTGGAAGGTTTCAGAGCGTAAGAATATTTATAAAATAACAAAAAAATGTGAAATATTAGAATATGAAACTGTCTAAATACAACTGTGTTATATTAAAACATTTTTAGGGTCCAAAAACATTATCGTGGATTGAGTTTTAATACAATTTCCGGAAGTGGTCCAAACGGAGCAATTATTCATTACAACCCTGACTTAGCTCCGGAAAGCAGGCAACTGTCTATAAACGAAATGTATTTGGTGGATTCTGGAGGCCAGTACCTTGATGGAACCACCGACGTTACAAGAACTCTTCATTTTGGAACTCCCAGTGACTACGAAAAAGATTGCTTTACTAGAGTTTTAAAAGGACAGATTGCTTTGACACTAGCAGTCTTTCCAAATAAAATTGTTGGAAATTACTTGGACACATTTGCTAGAAAGGTGACTTTTTGAAAGTTTTTTAACGACATTGCGTATTTATTAATCATTGTGTTTTTAAACTGAAAGTGTAATCAAATGTATAGTTCTTATGGGACGTTGGATTGGACTATGCGCACGGTACAGGTCACGGTATTGGGTCATACTTAAACGTTCATGAAGGTCCTCAGGGCATTACATACCGTCATCTTCCTGACGATCCCGGTTTTCATGAAAATATGTTTGTGTCCAATGGTACAAAATACATATATATTTAATATGTTCTACAATAATGTGTTACCTTAGTTGAAACACCATAATTGATAATATATAAATCTTGAAAATACGTTTTGTGTATTGAAGAACCTGGATACTATGAGGAAGGTCAATTTGGCATTCGAATCGAAAACATTATTCGTGTGAAGAAAGCCAATCCAAAACACAACTTCAATAATCGGGGTTTCCTGACTTTCGAAGATATAACTTTGGTGCCAATTCAGCAAAAATTAATCAAAACCGAGCTTCTTACACCAACTGAGGTATCGTATTTATACTAATATGAGTATTTACATAAACGTTTCAAATTAAATTGGTGCCGACGTAAATTACATTCATGACTGATTTATTTGCAGATTGAATACATCAATGATTACCACAATGTGTGTCGCAAAACTGTTGGAAGCTACATGGATGCAAACGGTACAAATGAAGCCGGGTTTAAATGGCTGCTAAAGGAAACAGAACCCTTACGGTAGATTTCTATCAGTAGGAAAAAGAAACAATTCTAAACTTTTTCTTGTCTTTCATCTTGATGTTTTCCAACTGTAATGATTGCCGTATTTTAAGATACCTGATTGATGATTATGAGTGTTGATAGCAGTTTTGTTGTTATTCATTCCAAAAATTGATTTTCGTAACAATCTTGTTCTTTAAAAACCAATGATTAATAAATTCAATCTAACTTGAATGCAATTACATACTAAGTTTTGGACTTCTGTTAATTGAACCTCCAAGAAATTAGAAATATAATCATATTGCTGTCACCGATAATATAGGGCATTTACTTTTTTATATTGATTTTGGGTTATTAATTTCGTGAGTTTGGAACTTGCTATTTTTGATTAAGCGTCCAGTCCCCTAGTAATTACCAATAGATATCTAGAGAAATCGTCCTAACATGTTCTCACAATTAAACATAGAAAATTGACATTAATTATACAAGCATTAACAGTTATTGTTTATTTCCGTAAACAGTAATATCAGTTTTCATAATGTCTACATTAACAATGTACACGATTTATATGCGTAAAGATTAAGTTATTACAATAATAATAACACTTTTTAACCGTCATAGTAAGTATTGAATACAAAGTTAATGCATTAATACAATATAGGCGTACACTGACAAAACATTTTCGTCTTTGTTCATTTTCTTGGAAGCTAGAGAAGTATAATAATATACGATATTTAACATCATTTTGACTAATTGTAAGGTAAATTAGAATACCCCCACTTTAACCGTTTTTTATCGAAATTGTAACAAGTATTTTGTATCAAATCTGTTGCTTAATAGGAGAAAGTGATGTAGACTTTTAGTAAAATGCAGTTGGCTATAATAGTTTTTTATCATTGTCTAGTAACAATGGTTTAATCCATAATGTTTTACACACTGTATTTCAGTCTACAGCTACAATCACGAATAAAATATAAATTCTAGAGTTAAATGCTTGCTTACCAATAGTATAATATCTAACTAGTTAGCAAAATTAATAAAACATTTAACCACAGCACTGACAATATGACTTGCAAGAAATGCCCATCATCACAATATACGCACACTTACCCAACAATAATTAAATACTAGTAACTTACAAAGAATATATTTATACATGCGTCTTCGCTTATTCTGTATCTGTATGTATAGTCTTTGAGTAACGTATAGGTAGATTATTTAATTTAATAGCATTTCTACGCAGCTTTAGCTGTGATGTAGTAGAATATAATGTGTATAAGTAGCTAGGTATATAATTTCGGTACGTTTGAAAGTTATTCTTTTTACAAATTGACACACAAACATTTATAATGGTTTTTTAACTAGCATGTTAATTACGAATCATCTTCTGCGTCACTTTTTGCATAAACTGGCAGTGTATCATCTAAAGGAGCAGTAATAGATGTTTGCATGACATCATATTGCGTTTGTTGATTACTCGTTACAATGTCTTCATTATGGTCTGGAACAGGATTTGTTGAGCCCTCGATTGGTTCATACGCAGCATGATTACTAATAAACACAATAATATGCAGGTGAAATTACAGATACTTAATTATCTAGAGTTGTGATTTTTATGCAGGTGCATGAATAAACATACACAAATATTTGTGTCATGAAGATTTGTGAAGATTTTTATTTAATTATTGCTTTACCTGTAAAGAACATAATGCTGAACTATGAAGAGGATATCAAAGCAAATTGAGAAAAGACCTAATCCGAGTTTTGTAATGTCGCCAAATATTGAACCCCAATCGTCTGAAAATAAATCGAATTCATACATACAGCTTTACATCAGACAAAATACTTTTGTGTGTACAGAAAATAATTATTGCCCAAAGTCATTGCAATCATATACTATCAACTTGAAAACATTATTTTTCCTTTGCATATTTTACAAATTTGGATTTATGAAATTAATCCATTAACTTAAACTTAAAGCTCCTAAATAGGTATAAACTATAAAGATAGTTACTGACTTTGATTAAATGAAATTAGAAACATTTGAAGCACACTAAATATTCCTCCAGTTAAATCTAACAGCACGTTCCCAATGCACCATCCTGAAGTACTTTTTCTCGACCAGTTTAAATATGCCTGAAAAATACAATATGAGATTGATAAAGATATCAAATTTTTAATGCTATTCATAATTCATAGATATGTATATTGTGTGAAAATTGACAGTTAATTAATTAATTGATATTTCCTAACTTACTTGAGGAACGTATTTGATTAATGTAATAAACAATTTAACATATGAGCACATCGAAAGGAATGTAAACCATGTAATTCCAGAACTACAAGCGACAGTGAGAATAACGAAAAGAAAGGTAAATATTCCAAACAGGATGGTTTTTCCAGTTTTTGAAACTACTTGAGATCCTCTCTGAAAAAAATAAACGAAAAACATTTGTTAGATTTCTCTCTAGAAAAAGTGCATTCGTAAATAATCAATATCGACCCATTAATAAACACCCTTAATCAACTTACATCATATATGTGACACTGATATAAAGTAACCACGCAAGCCAAAACTGCGTGAATGGTAAATACGACATCATTCAGTTGTACTGGAATGCTTCCAAACGGATACTGATCAAAATATTCTTGCTGCAATAAAAGTGAGACAAAATACATTAAAATGCTTCTCAAATATATACGAAAACAAAACAAGATGATTAAAAATCTCAAATTAGCGTAGTTGTTAAAAAAGTTTGTTGCACATACTTGTACTGAGGGCACCCAAAACAGCCCCACATTAAATATCCCGTAAACCGCAAACCCAGTTATATTCAAGTAGACAAAATCTAAGCTCAATCCCCGTACACTGTAATACATACGCCCATTATTTTTAAATTAGTCCATACATTACACAAATGTGAAATAAAATGTGAATAAAATAAAAAATAGTGATTATGTGACATATTAATATGTCGTAATAATATTCTAGAATTACTAATATTTTATTAACCTTTTTCGTCTGTAATTCTGTATGATTTGTGGATAAAAAGAAATGGACCATGCCGCAAAATACAGCCATCCTACAATATCGCTGAATAATATGATCAGTGCAAGTTTATACACTGTAACTCTCATGAATACATCTGGAAACCTATGTTAAATCAACAAATATTTGTCATACAAAAGGAATTTTTGATTGTATGTGTGATGGTGGTATAGGTAAATGTAGTGTTAAATATAATTCTTACAGCGTTTCTGTTTGATTGTCTACGGCCAAATATGACTTAACAATAACTCTTCCTGCCGAAAGGGCGTCTATTCTAATAGAAGCTCCCGTGTCATTCAATTCGTATGTATGATCTACAAGGATCAAATCTGGCAGCTCGGCAATGATTCCCGGACGGTTCGGACGAAATACCAATGTAGCTGTAGTATCATTTTTAAATGTTTCATTGAAAGATTCTCTGGATAGAAAAAATGTTCATTTTGTTTACATTTCTAAATAGATGAAAGTAATGTATAGTGCTTTAAATATGTTATGACAATACTGACTTACGTAGGATAAATAAAAACTGTGTCATTAGTTCCAACTTTCAAAAGCAGGTCTTGATAGTAAACTCTCAATGAATGTGTCAACTGCTTTTCAATCTGTAAACTTTGTCCTGAGAAAATTCAAAAGTCCATGTACCCCCAACCAAATAAAAGAGCAGTTCTCAATACAATAAATATTCTTAAGCTATAAATGAAGTACATAGTGAAGATCCAATTTACCTGTTGCATCTTTACAAAATGTCATTAGTAGTATTACTAAGTGAATCCCCCATTTAAAGTGTTTTAACACACGGTACGTGGTTAAATATCTTCTTTCAGCTAAACCCATGTACAATCTTAATGTGTCCCACATCACAAAATCACAAATCAAACACACTGTTAGATGTTAGAATATAATATTAACTTCCTTCTTCACAAACTGCGCATTAATTTTATAAATTGTGTCATGTTATTTTATAACCTCATTTCTTTGGGGGTTATACTAATGCATTAACCATTTCAATTGTTTTCCTGCTAATAATGGATTCTTTAAATGTTTTCTTTTTTCTCTGTTTTTCCCTTTTCCTTGATGAATCTGCACTTTTACTTAACTCTCCTAAAGCATATTTTATATACATAGATTTACGTATTATTACTGAATATAGAAATTACATTAACAAATGTAGAAGGTAATTTATTTTATGTGTGTATAGGTGAGAACTGAGTTTAAAGACTGTGTGCTTTACAATTTTTGCTCTAAATGAATGAGCTATTGTACTGGCAATGTATTTGTAAATGTCAAATGGTTAAGAATTAGTGTGTACAAATACATATGCATGTATAAATCAAAAACTTTGTCACAAGTAGTTCTTCTATCAAAACCTAATCTTGTAACAACTAGTAATACCTACTTATAAGTGACGCACCATAATAATAATAATATATGGTATGTAGAGTATGTACTGCTTTGCTTGACAATCCTCTTTACTGTGTACACAATTATAACTAGAAATGATGTGATCCCCAAAAACGTAATAGATCATGTGCTACTCATCAACTGAATCAAAATCAAACTATGCATTGTTAAAGAGAAATCTTTAATGTTTAAAAAGGTATTATGTATATAGGTATATACAGTATGAAATGAATAAAATCTGTGTTAAAGTCACACGTGAACATATAAATACAATCAATATACTAAACCTGGTGTGTGTGATTATGATTCACTCCTACTTGTTTTCGTGTGATGAACCGTAATAGTATAAGTAACGAAGTGTTGCACAATTGCATAGTATATGTGTTATCTTCGATTTGATTACCTAAGTTAACGTGTGTGTGATAACGATTAAAATGCAATGTATTAAAAATTGTATATATAAAACCAACCAGTCAGGTTGTTCATGTTAAACATACATAAAATGTAAAAGACAGTTTGAACTATTGACAATAAAGGCTCATCCATGTATGATATTGGATGAAGGCATGTATAGGTAAACAAACTTTGCAAAGATGATTATTGTTATGATGTGATAGGATTATTTTAACTTGTTAAACTTAAACAAATGTACAAGTTAAAAAATAGACTCTACAGCATTTAATATTCTATATTGTACTTGGTACAATCTGTAATACGCTTAGGAATGTATATACATAAATCTTATCCAATAACAGATTCAATTAAAGGAGGCGGATGGATATATCTAATGTATTGAAATAGGTACTTTTAACTCCTTAAAGTACTCTTCGTAAGTCCTTGGCGAGATGGGTCGTAGCCTCAGACCTAGACGCACGTAACCTAAAAGAGCTCTCTCATGTTTGGCTTTTTTAAGGCAGTGAATACTAGTGATAACACTCTATCTAATCTACCTTCACCAAGTAGAAAGACAATCAGAAGTGTAGATAGCGAAGACGAACCAGAGGATATTCAAGCTAACAAAGTGAGAATTCTGAACGCTAAAACCAAAAATTTGGAAGAAATGGTGGATATAGTTACTCTGCAAAGTGAACTTCAAAAAATAAAGGACGAAATTCTAAAGGAAATTACTGATAAACTCCCACAAATCACAAAGCTAATTGAAATTAGTGATGTACTGGATAAACTGAAAAAAACTGTATCCTACCTAGATAAAAAAGACCGAGACAAGAATATAGAGATCTATGGTGAGAAAGAACTGGAAAATGAAACAGAAGAAAAGAGGATTGGAATAGTGAACAATATTACACAGAACTTGCTAAATATTGGATCCTTCCACTTGGATAACGTTTACAGAATCGGAAAGTACACAAAACAAACACAAGGTAATCCAAGACCTCTCTTTGTAAAATTTGTTTCTGCATTGGACAAAAAAAGGGTTATGAAAGCAAGAAGATATCTAAAAGGCAAAAGTATATACATAAACCATGATCTTACACCTGAGGAACGCGCTAACGAATTCTGTCTAAGAGAAAAGCTGAAAGAACTCAAATCTCATGACAAAAATATCATTGGAAGTATAGACAGAGGAAAATTATATGCCACTAAAAATGGTCAAACCAAAATCTTCACAGTTACAAATGAAGGTGTTACAGCTATTAACCACTCCTGAAAATTCGGCCGGCCTATACATTACAACATACCTTTACAAAAATATGATAATCAATGCATCTCTTCAATAATATATTGGAACATATCAGGTCTCAGTAATAAATCTATAGATTTCTTTTCGGAATTAAAAAATCTTGACCCGTGCATCTTCTGTTTATCTGAAACCTGGTCAAATAAAGAAATTAACTATGATATACTAAGTAGTTACAATTTATACTATAAACATGGATATAAGGATAATATTTTTGGTCGCAATAAAAGTGGCTTTATGATTGGCATAAAAAAATGTCATGAAAAGCAAACTAATTACCTAAAGAAGAATAATAACATGTACTGTGCTATAGAAGCTAAAATTGGCACAGAAAACATAATAGTAG